>CM060968.1:21412455-21659955 GCA_030765045.1 Tenodera sinensis
TTTGCCAAGGAAATCACTGTCCTCAGCAATTTGATTCAAAAGGTCTGCGGCGAACGTCTTCCATATTTGTTTTTTCGTCCTGCGTATAGATCTGCTAGCGTAACTGAACATTTTTTGGACTATATCATGAACCCTGGACTGAAGAATGGCAAGTTCTATGCTGGCACGTCGAATCGACTTCTTCGTTCTTACGAAGACCGTGCGAATCTTTTCCACATTTTTCGCAGACATAGTCTGTTTTCTATTCTGTTAAATAACAAACTTGAAATTTAAGGTTAGTATTATGGCTCAATTGATTTTGATAAAAAATTACCATATCTTTAGGATATTTTCGTGATAAATGAAATGTATATCTTGAATTTTCTGGGGAAAGTCTTCAGAAGTCGTCTTCATTCTGGATTACATTTGCATAATTAGTAAACTGTAAGAGATAGACAAAATCTTACTGCACAAAAAATGTGAATGTCGTTAAAACACAATTTATATGCACTACATTTTTGGTAGAGTTAACCGAGATGGCTGAGCATGGTCAATCTTTCCTTCCCGGAGGGCATGACCACGTCAACAATGTGCGACAGTTCATAGATACCACAGAATCAACAAGAAGGTTGACAATATGCAGAAAGTGCCCTTGGATACGTCCAAACGTGACCCAGTTTCTCTCCCATACTACATATGACGGAACTTGCACAAAGATAAACCAGAAAACAAGGAAAGAGAGCGAATAAGGAAGTTCCCGCTAACAAAGAGATGTATAAACAAACAGCCAAGAGAAGATAAGAGTAAATAGTGGGGAAGAAAAGTAAGGGATTATTTTCAAAAGTAGCGTACATCAAAAAGTAAAGGTGAATAAACAAGAGATGGTAATGCGGATGAATGGCAGCCTTTGTACTGATCGGTTTAGTGATGATAAAGAACACAACTGTGAGAAGAAGGATGAAAGATCAGAAAACTAAACGGGAAATTTAGTTGATTTTATGCTCTACCATTTCACTATGTAGCGCTTACATGCCACTGCAATTGAACTCATTATATCCACAATCCATAACAATACCTGTTCGTAACGATGCTGCTACCCACCAATTAAAGGTGCACCTGCTTATAACGATACTGCTGTTGACTACTCAAAAGATCCGCATGTAGCAATCATACTTTGCCTTCTGCGCACATTCCCACGCAGCTGAGAGCAACTATCGTCTCTCGTATTTTCAATCGAATAATACCTAATTCGAGATTACTAAATTAAAAATGTGAGACACGAGTGAAAGTGATATGCGTTTTACACAGCCGTAAAAGTCCATAAAGGCATAGGATGTCACCTCAGAAAAATCGAGAAACGTGTGTGTAAAAGTCTATGTACAATTCGTGGATTGGATAAAATCAAAATGCATAATATTTTTTCAAACATGTATTGCTGGTACTGTATTTCGAAGTATTGTAAGCATGAAACCATCGATCATGTGGACTCCTCTCTAACATTGTGTCAAGGCCAACGTAACAATAAAAGTTGAAGGTGCGACTATCGATTCTCGTTTGTACAATCGAATATCAAATACTTGATTAAAATGTCGGACACCAGTGACAATAACATGCAGCGTGGAATATTGAAAACCTTTTATAATTTTTTTCAATGTTATGGTCTAACAGAAATAGAGTAAATTGAGTATAATGTCAATTAGGTAGCTTCTATGAAAATTATAGAACTCGCTACCGCTCGTTTCATAAAACATACGCACATCTTAATTGTTGCCATTATGCTCTCGTTGCATAATAAATTCATAAATGCTTAAGGAGTATAAAAATTAGTGATATTCAATAACTTTGAACATTCAATAACTACATTAACGCAATCTTTGCTAAAAATAGATATACCTGTTAATCTAACAAAGAAACAATGCTTTATCTAATATAATATACACAATATACCTCATAATTAAGTTAACGAATGAGTATGCCTAAAAGTACAGTGCATTAGCAGATTACAAAGTTGGAGTTCGGTGCGCAGGGAGTGCACCTGTGTAGATAAACAAGGACACAATGTGTAATTTAATTTTGATATAAGAATTTAAAGGGAAAAAAAATTTGTAAAATAGGAAATCTCGAGAGAAGCTTCTATATCACGTGAATTGTGTAATGTAATAAGTTGATTGAATTTATTAAATTTAAAGTTCATTATCTTCTTTTTAGAGCACTTAAATAAAAGCTAGTCCTTAAGAATATTCTTTACTTTTAATTTATAACTTTTGCCTATGCAAAGATAGTCAAATGTCAAAGCCAACACATAGTTATCAGCCCATTAAATATTTGACTTTTGGTTAAGCCTAAATATTTTACCATTCCTATTGTAGCTACAGTTTTGGCGAAATATCGATACCAAATGTTTGACTGGAATGCAACAGTTCTTGTGTTTGAAGTGCTGTTGGTAAAAGTGAACATTCGTTTAGTTTAATGTGACTGTTTCATATATAAACGTATTAAATTATCACATACGAATTATTATTGGTCATTGTTTTGTTCAGTCAGAAGCCAACTGTATCCCATAAATCGCCAAAAACAATTTATTACACATTACAATCGATTAACAATCAAAATAGTACTTCATATGAAGTTTACAACTGTGTTTTAACAATTGCTCTTTTAATAATTAATGTATTTTTCCAGAAGAAAGGTTATTTATTAATGTTAAAAATAAACTGAGATTTATCTGATACTAGCTGAAATACCCGCTGCTGCCCTTGGTTTGACGATTTATCGCTAAAAGTTTCGAACTTGCTATTCATATAGAAAATTGTATGTTGAAGAGCGAGTAGAGGAAACTATATGAATGTAACATAATAATTTGCACAGAAAAATTAATAGTATAAAATACTTCTCCATGAAAAAATACATATGTACCGAATTTCGCGGTTTAGGAGCGCATAGAGGTTAAGCATACGTACATTCATATTTATACCAGGTGAGTCAGCTGCCCCTTATTCTCGAGTTTTATGCAATCCGCATTTTATAGTCCAACATGAAAACATCGACCCCATTACCAGGTTCTACCCGCGTATTTAACATGGATGTTAAACACTCGATGAAATTAGTACTAATATAGATGTTATCACATAGCTTTTTAATATATTCGTAATTAGACAGCTGACGTTTGCACTTCTGCAAATGTTCACTGGAACCAGCGAATATTACATCTTAAACGGAATGTTTAGCTCACACGTTACTAGGTAGCTCAGTTGGAACGGGCGTAAGACTCCGAAGTAATCTGTCTGCTGTGAAGGTGGTTCGAATCACCTGCATGTACTAATTTTTGTTTACCGTGCAATCTTCACAATTTACAAACTATTATTCTGAAAACTGTTATATTCATTTTTATTGTTTTATGACATTATTTGATGTTTCTTTATTGGTGAACTACAATTATGTAGTTGTTTAAACACACCTATAGGCACGTGCAATTGAAATAAGGACCATTCATACACATTTGAACACAGAAAGCAAGGAAGTTACATTGTCAGAGTTTAACATGGCAGTTAAACTCAATTTTGCACACAATGAATTATTGTGCTATTAAAAATGCAGACAACCAAAAACGATTTAAATTATAATGTCCTAAACCCTTCGGGACTTCATAATTAGGTTATTGTGAATTCGGTTTCCAAGTTTTAATGAACATAAAAAAAAATATATTTACAGCGCTGAGACACGAACCTGTGTCATTGGGGGTTAAGCGCGGAGGACCCGTCACAATCCTATTCAGCTATTTCGAGACTTCCTGAAAGCACGTACCACGTCCAATAGTAGGACTTGCATGCCTGGCGCTATGCCATTGCCACCTCGCAAGTTTTCGTGCTTGATTTAGCCTTTTAAGACAGTTTTAATCACTTACTGGGCGTTTTAATATTATTACTTAAATGGCAAAAGCTGTTATGCATATTAATTGAGATACACGAGGCGTAGTTCACGCAAAAATGCAAATAAACTGTTGTTTAATAATATGTCCGTTTTGACTGTACGGGTCCATGATGGATGAGGCGTGTCTAAATGTTTCCTAATTTTTGGCAGCCAATCCCTGCTCTAAGTACAAGAATCCACCATTTTCTTTTTAGCTGACGTTGTTAGTGTACTCATATGATAGGTCCATTTTTTCCGAGGCGTTTACTGAATTACGTTGCTATGTAATAGCTAATAAAAAGTTTGTAAAATCGGCTGGAAACCGGAATTCGCTCTCAGTAAACGAGTCGTATGTTTTTGAGGTGTACTTTAGCGAGGAGTACGTTCTGTCCCTTAAAGCACTGTTGCTCTCAATTTTGCGCATTCCTGTCTTTAAGAACGTCAAGCAATACATTTTAGTAAGCGCAAAACTGGCCTAAGGCGCACATGCCGTTAGATGGGTGGCCTACCTTCCAAAAAAATAAGGCGTGGCTGACTCACCTGGTATGTAGAGATTATAAACTGGTTTTCTGTTATAACAACAAGAGATGATTGAAATACTTGAGTTTCGTTTTCCTCTTTTGGATGTGCTGTGTAATTTGATCTACACTAATCGAAATGAATGTATTTTAAGATACCTTTTTGTATAATTTAACATTTTCAGGTCAAATGTTGGCGATGTAGTATTTAAATTCACATTTATTTTATTTTATTTTATTTTATTTTATTTTATTTTAGGTTCGGTCAGACGTCTTATAAAATGACTGGTGCACAATTGCACACCGTTGCTTTGTTATGTGGGTAGCGTTATATTTATGACCAGATTTGGTTACTCTGTGAAAGCATGCCCCCGCTCGAGAGAGCCTGTTTGCAAAATTAAATACAGGAATTCTAGTTAGTCCTCTGGAATACCTAAGAGCATTGTATAATTCATTAAATGTGCATAAGGCAGCAGGTTGGTTCCATATATTCAAAGTGAAATAGGCGAAACCGTTCAAGCACATTCTTCGTGGTTCCACCACGCTGCGCTGCGCTCATATAAATCTTGTTTAAAACTAATTAATGCAGAGAAACGAAGGAGCGAGCACGACAATGAAGGAAATCCGTGGACAATGTCCCGCATGATGGACTATTGTATCCGTGCAAGACGCGGGCCACAAAACCCTGTGTGTGGGTCAGAACACAAATGTGGCGTGGTGGAGGGGTAAGGGTCGGTTTGTAATTAAAGTTGCGTTTGTTCCTCGCCCTGAAACAAGAATAACAAAAATGAAATCGTAGTTTGTATTATTCTACGCTCTCTTAGGCTTTTAACGTTGTTTTAAACAAAAAAAGGAAAGTAACCCGCTTTTTGTGTTATTTTTAGCTAAGATGCTGCTGCATAGCTGACTCTTGGGCTTTAATAATGTAGAAAATGTTAACTACAACCAAAACAACAGAAAATGTGGTGGCGTGGTTGTATTAGCTTTTGGGAAGCCCCGCGTTCCACCCACCAACTTTGGGTTTTTCATGGTTACCCCTGATCGATAGTTTCTCATCTAAATGGATTTCCTGCTCATTATATCCCTTTCATTCCATTTTCTTCTATCTTTCATTTTATTCAAAGGATATAATTTAGGAAAAGGTTTCTATGAGAAATTTAAATTGACAAATTGTAACAAATTGACAATGATCACAAATCTCACTCCTGACATCAGTATAACAAAATGACACTTTCCAGTTACCCTTTCTGTCACTTTATTTTCTCTTCTAAAACTGAATCACAAAAGCACGGTTCTGTTTCATCATTAACACAATCTACAATTTATCGTGACCTTGCATCTCATATTAAACTGTCTTTTTCTGTCTCACACACACACACACACACACACACACACACACGCACACACACACACACACACACACACACTACTAACAACTGTCACATCCAACGGTCACGATCACATAAAATCTCTCGCGGCTCGCCTCTCTTATATAGGCGAGAATGACGTAGCACGGATTTTTCTCGAAATTCACCTTTGCTCTAACCTCTAACAAGCCGGGGGTAGAAAGTTTGAGAACAATCTGGAAAAGCTTTGCTCTGCCGCACTTATTGTCGTCGGCCACGCATTTACAAGCCACCCAATTGCGAAAAGTAGCTTGACCTTGGATGTCTTTTACGTGCTGCCACTACCGACGTCACTACACACACATACACACAGATATATATATTTATATATATTATATAATATTTGTATCTTTCTCTGATATATTTATAAATTAACCCCGCGGCACAATAGCCATTTCAGAGCAAAGCCTCCCGCCCGATCGCTGCTTCCCCCATCTTCCCCGTCACAGTCGTCAATAATGGGGTGCAGTCCTGAGGTTGGGACGTGGTCAACGCGCCTGTCCGTAGCAACAGAGACCGCTACTAATCAATCAAGCAGTTCCTGAATTGTTACGACTTCACATTATGCATAAGAAGGGGCTACTATGCATTCACAGGAACAAAGAAATTTAAAACATGTATGAAAAACGATAATCTTCTGTAAACAGTAAATTAAGCTTCCAAATTCAGCGTAGCTGCTGATAATAATCTATTATAGATATTTTTAGTTGTGCCTAGAGGTGCTAGTTCTATTTTTAAATCTTAGTTGCTTCATTCAAGAAAAAAGTTGCTAGCAAATGTATATGGAGGTAAGCATTGGTACTATATGAGCGCTAAATGCCGTAAGATAATAAGGGGCAGCTGACTCACCTGGTATAAATATGAATGTACGTATGCTTGACCTCTATGCGCTCCTAAACCGCGAAATTCGGTACATATGTATTGACATGGCTGTGCTAGGGACTTCTGCGCGTCTCTGAGTCCTGTCTCCTTGTGACCTGTAGTCTTCTGTTGTTCCTTGGGTCGGTAGCTGCAGTGCGTGGTGTCCCCCAACACAGTACAACTTATCTATTTTGAAACCGCGGGGGGGGGGGGGGGGGTAGAGCGCAAACAGAAGAGTATTTACAGATCGGTCCCTACCGCCTCTTCAGTTAATGGAGCCAATCCAACTTTACTTTCAACATTCCCCCGAGGGAATGCTCCTTTTAGGGAGAAGCAGTGACGCACTCTGTGTATTTTGGAAGCCACTTCTGCGAGAAACATGTTAGTGCATCTGATGTTTCTTCTATCCCCTACTTTCTTCTCTCTTCTCATTCCTTCTTCTCTTATCTTGCCTTCTCCCTTCTCTTCTTCGTGGTTCTCTTGTAGTCTTATCAATTCTTCTCCCCTGCTCTTCTGTTCTTTTCTTTTGTTCTCTTCCCATTTGTTCTACTACCGTTATGCATCGTTAATTCCATTCTAGAATATTCACAAACAGCCAAATTTTCACAATATACTTAGATTCACTATTTATTATATGTCATGTTTATTTTATTAAATAATTTTACTTCTTGAGGCAATACTTCACAATAATCTTAGGGTTAACATTATTGCTTGCGTGTAGGGCTCGGAAGTTCATGCCCTAAAAAACACTGAAATATGCATGCAAATATGCTCTTAAAAACTTGAAAATATGCCAAAAAATATGCACTATTAATTAAAACGATTGATGTCTCTTTTCAGTAGACAAGACGAGTTAGTATAAATAATAAATAAAGTTACCTTATTCCTTAGAGGTTGAAGCAGAAGTGGTCCTGCTGCTAGTATTAACTGCTAAATTGCAGTTCACAACACTTAGCACAAATGTTCAACTGTAAAACATCGTCTGTTGTCTCGCAAAACACTTTTGTAGCGTGAAAAACGTCATAAGATGTTATCGGCCATATTTAAATGATGTTAACTGCTTCAGAGAGAGAGAGAGAGAGAGTCAAGTCTCTTGGTGTGACAGATTTTTTTTTTTTTTTTTTTTTTTCTCGAGGATGTCTCGAATATCGCACATCTGGTTATAACCAGAATTTTTTTGAAATTACATAACTCACTTTTTGTCCTGTGCTACTAGGAACCGAACTTAGGTGACATTGTTTTTTCAAAGACAGTAAGTGATTCATGTAAAGGAGATCCTACAGCTTTCAATGCCGTTATGGTTGTTTGTAAGAAAGAAAAATGGGCAGATATGAAACCAAGATCCTCTTTTAACCCAGTGCCTGAGAGAGTATTTAGCACAGTTTCCATTGATGAAGCATCTTTGGAGTCCAATAAATTAACAACCTTTTCGACTATTTCTATGTGCTCAGTATAATATAAAACTGCATCGACCCATGTTCCCCATCGAGTTAACACTGGTGCAGGTGGAAGTCGGATATTAGGTGCTGTTGATCTAAACATCTTAACTCTTTTAGGAGATTTAACAAAAATTTTCTTGGTACTGGACACAAATCTATCTGCCAGCGGGAAAGAATCACGTATTATCTCAGAAATTCGATGAAGTGCGTGTGCCAAACAAAATAAAAAACCATAGAAATCATTAAAATATGCAATATAGGGGCTATAGTATTGAAATAATATGCATTTATCAAAAATCAAGAAAATATGCGGTTATATGCACTATAAAATCACGTCCAAATAACTGAAAATTCCATAATTCGTGCACATAATGTAAAAGCATACATTTTTAACCCCTATGAAAAAACATGCAAATGCATGAACTTCGTAGCCCTAGTTGCGTGGTATGTGTTCACTTTTGTATAACATTGTTCCCAGTATACCAATTCTTATTCCTTTCAATGTCGATTATTTGCATTTCTTTTGCATCTTTTTTCTATACACTGCAATTATTGTATTTTAACATGTTTTATTTAACAATATGAAACATTGTTTCATTCTTTGATGTGCTGTTTCTTGTATCTTCTGGTGGTCCATGACAATTGTCACAGTTTGACGAAAGATTAACTTTGGGATTAGCCGAAATTTCAAACAAACTGTCAATTTATAGAATTAAGATACTCGGAAAATAATTTACTAAAAGATAGTCATACAAGTTCACTGTTAGCATGCATACAAGTCATTTTCTGGAAGCTCGTATTGCAGAACGAGGTTCTCTCGACGCACCTACACGTGGAGTTAACTTAGTGATGTGTGCTAGCAAAGGCTTCACCGGGCTACCTTGTCAGCCAGTATTTTGTATCTAAAGCCCCCGAATTTTGTCCATAAATAAAAGGAGATCGAGCCGAAGTTTTACAGTGCAAATAACTCGATCGCTTAATAAACTCGACTCCTCACGATGTTGTAACGGACAATTTGCTCAAGTTTTGTCGTCTGGAGCAGAGAAGGAAGAGACATAAAACAACCTGGAACAAGATTGTTTATGCATGCCCCCCCCCCCCTCCTTTGTTTAACTTCACAGAGTACAAGTTCACTTAACGTAATTTGCACTCCGTTAGAGGCAAAGCTGGGTTAATTACCTTACCATTGTGGTTTTCGGGGCAAGAGGGGACTTTGCAAAGACCTAAGTATGCACTAATGCACTTTTAACAATTTTGGGAACGGAGTTAAAGAGAATAGGTCCACGTAAGGGAAACAAACCCTGCTATGTTACGGTATGTTGTCTCATGTTACCTCCGTATGTATATTGTACAGCTACCTGCAAAAAATCTTGTCGTTCCCGGCACAACGTAACAGTGCCTTTTCACTTTCCCTACTGTGGAGGAAGTGTTGCATACCCAGATTTCATCGAAAATACACGTTTTGAGAGCTCCAGAAACCAAAACAAGCATTTTGACATTATTTTAATAATATAGTAAAATAAATTCAGTGATGTTTAATAGATTATCGCATCAAAATATTTAAATAATCTCTTTAAAGCTTTACTAATATACCCATTAGGGTAAATAAGTTTACTGTCATAATAAAAATGTTTCATTTTATAAAGTTCAATATTTTTCAGTTTCTTTTGTTGTGTTTTTTCTAGATTCTGATACTTTTTTGTGCTTAAGTAACGCCACAATTATTTTTATCGCGCAAGGTAAATTTCATGTGCGATATAGATGTTAACATACATACAATGTTTCAAGGAGATGTGGGTTAAATTGCGACTTGAGGAACATTTTGAATGGGAAAAAACCTTTTTTTGTAAAAACAAATCTTTATCTACATTTGGCAGCACCTACTAGATGTCAACGTCTTTTCATTTGTTGACATTCAAACGTAAAATGAATTGTATTGCTTCTCTAACTTCAGTGGATGGACACAACCTATCTGGTGCAGCGCCTTTAAAATGCCAGAAAAAACCAGTTTTATTTCTGGGCACTCTTTTGACTGCTGTGGTTTTCAACTTCCCATTCTATATTTAGAGTGAAAGAGCACTTAATGTTGTTCAGAGGCCTTTTTAGCAGGCTTGAGGCGCTTTTAGTGCCGTAAATCTACAACACGGCACTACCAGCTTTACTTCCCTTCCGAAAGAAGCCATGCTACCCGTGACCTCGAGTAACCCCTAGAGCCGTAGATAACGGAGGACGACAAAAAAACACGCGTCTATGAAAAATAATTATATCACCCTGTGGGGGACATGATCTAGTGAGAGAATCCAAACTTCGAACTTCTGATTTTTTGGTTAAAAACTCGGTAGTTGTAGCAGATGACTGGTTTGTGCATGATGCAAGACTGTCAGCTAACCGTGTATGTGTAGAGCAACATAATTAGTTGAAGGTGAAATAAAGGGGAAAGTTTAGGATGGATATAAGGGAGTTGTGAGCTTGTATCGCTTCCGGTCAACAAGCAGTTCCATTAAACTCGACTCGACGGCGTGGAACATGACGGAGCCTGGAGGCTATGCCACCTGCATTACACACCGCGAATATAAAGCTGCACAGTATACGAGCTTCCTTGCTTCAGTAACTCTACACGAGCTTTCACAGAGAATACATGTTTTGAGATCCTTGAATAAATAAAGGCTTGTTAGAAAAACGTGTTTGTGATAACAGCATAACTCAAAAACGAGAAGTTGGTTAAACAGTAGCCTTGGTATTTAAGTTTACAACTGTCTAAGGATGCAACAGGAAGATTTCAAGGAACTCCCCTCACCCCAGGCTACCCGTTACATGCACCGAGCAGGATTGTGAGAGTCAGAGGGTCGCCGGTAGAATGCGCTGCAGTCGAGGCTGTGCTCTAGAAATAGTGTTCGACTGAGGGGAGGTGCTGTGGTAGCCCGGGGCCCGCCAGGGGGATTAATTGATCATCCGGACCTGGCTGGTGGCGACCTGGAATTCAGTAGGGCTCAGGAACTGCCTGCACGTGTTAGGGACCCGTCGTAGTAGTTCTGCCCGTTCTGCGCTCTGGCCGCCTGTAGGGTACTCTCATATCATCCTTCTTTCCGGGGTCTGGCGCATAATAGGCCGTTGGCTGAAGTGCCGCATTCTCTACCGTGACAGACAAGACAAGAACATTTAACAAAAATTTTGATTTTGTCAAAAATGTATCTGACGACTTTGATATGTTACTGTATGTCTAGATATACTTTACAAAAAATGAAATGTATATCTTGAGTTTTCTGGAAGCAGTCTCTGAAGTTCTCTTCATTTCGCATGTGTTCTGAATATTGGTAAATCCAAAAGTGAAAAACATACTGCAAAAAATGTAGATCTTAAACCACATAATTGTAGTGGCCTGTTTAGCATGGTGGTAGCACTGCTGTTTACCATCCGGGAGACCCGGATTCAATTCCTGATACCGGTGTGGGGATTTTCTTCCGCTGAGACATCTGGTTAGGTAAGAGCGCACTCAGCCTCGGTAGGTTAGCCGCAAGGTTAGTTTAAAACCAAACACTGTACATCAAATACATTTTTTTTTTTTTTTTTTTTTTTTTTTTTGTGGAGTGAACTATTTCCGAGATATTCCTTGTTATTGTATGAATTTTCCAATAGTTATGGTTTTTTCAGATAGCAAGTATTTATTCGTTTTTTTTATCTTTTGGACATACAGAGAGAACGGAATTTCAAAGTCATCACATAGCGACCAGGTCTTAAAAGATTTGACCGTCGCTTAAGCCTACTGTATCCTCTAATGGTGTTGTACCTTAAAATATGTAATACAGGCTATTCTACAAATGTAGATGTTGTACCTTAAAATATGTAATACAGGCTATTCTACAAATGTAGATGTTTATCGCGATTTACGCAAAATAGAATAGTTTTTTTTTTTTTTTTTTTACTTTCCCTGCTATGTGTAGTAAGTAGAGAAAGTATTGAATTCCACCCAAAAATTAGATGTCGAGATTTCACTGGAAATATATTTTGAGGCCCCTGAATCCAAAGAAAGCATTTTTGGAAAAATATCCATCTGTGTGCGTCCATCCCTCCATTCGTAGAAACTGTAGCTCAAAAACTAAAAGTTCGTTAAAAATTAAACCTAAGTCGGTATATTAGTTTAGTATCTTTCAAGGATGCGACACGAAGATTTTGAAACACATTCTTCCACCCTAAACTAGCCTTTGTATGGAATTTTTTCGAAAATTTTTATTTTCTTGAAAATGGCTGTAACGATTTTGATCAAAATGCCATCGTTATTTTGTGTTTTGGAGAACTTACACTTCTGTGCAAAGAGAACGGAATTTTAAAGCTTTAAAAGAATTGACTATCGCTCAAAGCCTAGTGTATTCCCATATTACGTTTATCTCAACTAACACGAAGAAGATATAAGAATAAGAGTTTGTAAGAATTGTTAGTACAAGAGTAGAGAAAGTCTTGTGAGTGCAACAGACCAGACTTTAATAATAATTATTTGCAGAACACAAACTTTGTTTACCACGCAGTTTCTGTGTCAACAGAAGTTTAAAGTAGTCATATGTCAGCTTCCTAATGATGTTCCAGTGCCCTTAAGAAGTAAATTGCAATTTTTGTAACATAATCCGACCACCTTTTCAGTAAACCAAACTCTATTGCTTCCGATTCATACAACCCAAGCCAAAAAAAAAAAAAAACTAGGTGAAGTAAAAGAGCAGAACAGCATTTGATGCGAGGAGCGTGGAATGGGGAGGGGGAGGGGCTTTGCTGAGCCCTTAATTACGCATATAGTCTGCTCCATTTCACATTTTTTGCCGCTAATTCGCAGTACACAAGAGCGCGTTCTGAGTGAAGGACGTGTGATACGAAATTTAATGACGCGGTATTTCGTCATTTTTACCTCGTGAAAAGACTACGGTGAAAGTGAACCAACCTCAAAATATCCGATGAAAATGTTCAAAAGTGAAATAGAGCGTGAAAGGCTCTTAGAATATAAATACTGGCAAGAAAAAGGGTTCTAAAACCCGAATGATTGCTGCGGGGAAAGCTTGTTCGTATCAGGGTTCAGAAGAAAAGTTGTTTATAATTTTTCATATTTATTTGTGCTTTAAAAAGAACATGTTTTATACTAAATATATTCCTGTAGGTATAGAAATCTGCTGAATGAGTACTTCTAGTTAATATGTATGCTGTAAATTAAAAATACGCAAATTATTGCAAGAAATTAGCACGCAGTTTTGCTTACAAATAAAATATCTCGTTATAGCACAGCGTGGAAGTTACTCAGTGTATCAAATTAAAAGAAGAAATAAATATGTGTATATACAGGTGCCTAAATCCGATAACAGCCGGATATGACCGAAACAGTTCGGTATTCTTTGAGAAGAAAGGAGTTTCAGGCTTTGTAATGTAGAACTACACGTGGCCAGTATTTTAATATTTTGCTTTTCGTTTCATTCTCTGATTACCTTCAATTTTGGCACCTTCTACTGCGGGTGATAAGGTGCCAATCTCTGCGTCCTCTTTTACGTTAGCATTCTACGAAAGCAATGTGAAAATTGTTTCTCAAAGTAAAGTACCTTGAATTGTGAACACTTCATTTAAAATTAGTTTAATAATTGAATGTAAGACATGAGTAATCTGATGGAATAAATCAGGTGACAGGAGAGGACAAGAATGAAAAAACTGAATACAAACATAATGTATTAGTTTTATAATTACGTGATAGTGATTATGTTACATAGATTTTCTTTTGGCATAGCAAACACAAAGTTTTATTTTTACTAGGAATACAAATTATTTACAATCTCATTCGACTTTGAATTATCTTTTTACCTTGTTATGCGACATGATTCCACCACTGACACAAAGTGGTCTACCCTGAGGCAGACAGATAACAGCAGGAGGCGTGGTCTGGTAGCTAACGAGTGTGTAGAAGAGTGGACGGTGTTAAAACTACGACGTAGGGGAAGTGACACAATGAAACAGTTCTCCTAATATATGGGTTAATCTTACATTTTACGCTGTTTTCCCTCCCGTAAGACGGTTTCTTCCGTTTTGCTACTTTTCGGGGAGGAAAATTAATTTTTGATCACAAACTCCAGGTAGCAATGTTCTGATAGATTGCACTGTTGTGTAACTATATGCTTATTTCGAGAACCTTGGTAACAGCAATAAAATACTATTCCATTAGGCGAGAACGCACTAACTGCGGCATCATGGTTCATTGTTATGTCCTCGACCTTGTATTTGTTTGGAAGATGGACGTAGTGCAGATCGTAGAATCAAGCAAACCCTTAACGGAAGAACAAAGCTACATTTCTAACAAGGCGAGGTTAAGGTAATAAGTATTTGCTTAGAATACAAGTGTTGTAGTGGTTGCGAAATGAATGTATTTTCACTGATACGAGAAACAGATGCACTAAGGAATTGAATGAATCGGAGTTACTGGCAAAGTCCATATTCATGCAAATAATTTTTTTGAAATTGCAAAATGTGATGCAAAATTTTTAAAAGAAAAGCAAAATTAGCCTTGAAAATTCTATGTATTGGTAAAAAATTTTGCCATTTTTCCCTAAAAAAGGAAAATGTTCCTTTTTTTCGTAAACAAAACCCAGTAACTCTATGTAGAGCATTGTCTCGACGTATGGTGCATCCTCTACCTTCTATCCTGTATGTAAAAACTGTGTGTGCATACGTGCGTGCGTGTCTATGTGTTATACGTAGGGGCACAATTTTTTGGTGGATCACGATGGCGCGAAATACATTAACATGCAATAAAAAGGTTTCAGAATCAATTTTATTTCGATTGTTCACATAATTACCAACGCTTACTCTCGCGATTAAACGCGAATTTTAATGCAATCCGCGAAATGAGTGTTTACGATTTACCACGAAATTGGTAATTTATTGCGATATTTACTCGCGAAATGAACGTTTATTTACGATTTAACATGCTATTAACAGTTCATTGCGATGTTTCTGTGAAACTGACATTAAAAGATTTATTTCAGGAATAAAACAAGATCTGTTTCACATTTTGCAACGTAGAAAGCCACTAGAAAAGCACGTAGGAAGAAATGCAACTGTTTACAATAAGCGGGAAAGGTAAATGAGAGCGGCAGAAAAGGTAGTTTGACAGATAAGCAGTGGCGTACGTGAGCGTTCAATGAAGGTATAGAATAATATACCTTCCATGCTACAGCACCACCGCTGGAGCAAAGTGACGGAGACAACCCCCCCTCCCCCCCCCCGCACCCTCAACTGATTTTCCCGCGCTCCGCAAACACGCATAGATTAGGCTCGAGCGATAAGTTCATGCGTATTTTACTGGAGGCTGCGATAGACAGCAGGAGCGCGAGTTTAATGCCAAAACTGGAGGGGTTTAACGCTGGCTTTGTTTCGTGTATTGATGCACCGCAGAGCCGAGGCGCGTGATTGTAAAGTTACATTAAAACTAGTCCATTCTGACAGCTAAGTGCACAGGTGCGCTTGAAAGAGTTTCCATGGAAACGTGGTCTGGAGGTAACATGCTAGCCTCTGGTTTCCGAAGTCGTGGGTTCAAACCTTGCGGAGGACAATGAATTTTTACGGTCGTAAAAAACCTCAGTATGGCTTCCTTCGGAAGGGAAGTAAAGCCGGTAGTTCCGTGTCATAGATTAATGGCACGTAAAGAACCTCAAGCTTGATAGAGAGGCCTATGAGCAAAATTAAGCTGTCTTTCGTCCCTAATGTGACAATGGGACGCTGAGGACTATGTACCTATATTTCAATTTCTAATTATTGTGAAAGAGCTCTTTCATTGTGCAACATTTTGTCAGATAAAAGAACAATATTGCAGCAAGGAACTTAGAAGCCATGCCTGCTTGTTATTTCAATGAACATGCTACATTATAGCATTTGAAATGTAAATTATAACAGTAACATTTGATATTTTAGTTCATCGCTTTTATCTCGCTTTGAACCTTCTTTTTGTACAGACATTCACAATTTTCATTCATCATAAAATTGTGTCCCAGCTTCTACACCAAACTCTGCGCAGGTAACCTTGGAAACAAGGCGAGAATTTTTGTCGAACCTGGAATCCGCATTACTTTCAATTTCACACACTTATTTAATTTTAAGTAATGTCTACAAAAGCTCGTAAAATCATCTCTATTTTTTTAAAAAAAAGAATCATAATAGCTCGAACATTTACAACTTAAGAATAAGTAGTTAAGAGCCAGTTAATGTAATATTGGTTTATTTCCTTTCTGACATGGATCCTGGAGAAATAAGTCAGATTTTGTGTACCTTTTTTTTCCTTGTGTTTTTTTTAGTAAACGTTCTGTGTGATGTGGTGCGCTCACATGACTGTCTCTACTCACCCTTGTACATGCTATTCTTAAAAGTACTTATTCCACTATCTACGTAATGTTATTCGAGATAAACAATTGCAGAAATTATCTTATAGCTAATTTTCTTGTAGGTGCAAGGGGAACATGGGGATTGTGTAGGTTTTAAGTGGCCGTCAAATGTTTTACAGTTAGTTGCTATGTGATGGCTTTAAAGTTCTATTTTCTTTACATGGCCAAGATAAGAAAAGTACAAGTATTGGAAAATTTAGACAAATAAGAACGAACATCTCAGAAATGATTCACTCCTCAAGAATTTTATAAGACACAAATTGTGTGCTTTAACGAGATCTACATTTTTGTGTTGTAAGATTTTGTCTTACGGGTCAATAGATGTGCAAAAGTCATCCAGAATGAAGAGTACTTCAGAGGCCATTCCCGGAAAATTCAAAATATACATTTAATTTGTCATGAAAATATCCTAAATAGATGGTATTTTAATAAAAATCGTTAAAGCAAGTTTTGAGAAAATCATTTTCAAAAATGTTCCATGTAAAGGGTAGTTTCGGGTGGGTGAATTTTCTTGAACATATTCGTGTCGCATCCTTGGAGGATTTTCTAAAAGTGCCTCTTTTGGATTCAGGAAGTGTCAAAACATGTATTTCGATTATAAATATTTTGTGTACAGTGATAAAATGCACATCAAATTGAACAATAAATATTTATAAGACTGCACAAAATTGCATTTATCTCATTTTAATTACGTATCTTTTATTTCGAGTTTTGAAGCCGTGCTGAAATATGCCAGCAGATTATTGGACATAGTTTGTTTTTCCTCTAGGTAATCGCAGCTGTATTGAAATTCAGATAACGACTTGTGTACTAGCGAACAAACAAACCTGTAAATGCAAATGAGCTGTTTACTACTGTGAACGACACAGAAGCGGCAGTAATTTTAGACGTTCGCCCCCCTCCTTCTCAAGATATTTCTTCTTTCCTTTCTAGCTCTGCATTATTCTTTTCCTGTCTCCTACAGCGTCGTAATCATTACACTAAAACTAATGTGCACCACTCAAATGACCTCTACTCACTATACTTGAAAAAGCTGTATGATTCTGACCGTCACCGTTAAGTTGCTGGCAGTCTGAGGTTCAGCCTGAATGAGTTTGCTGCATACCTAGGATTTAACCGCAGATAGGATATTTACAGGAAAGGTAAGCAAGGGTGACGTGTTTTAATTTTGGATGGTATGGGTATAGAAGGGAGCTTATTGCCCCTTGACGAAACTCTCACAGGATGTAGCAGTGTATGTACTCTGGTGTATGTAGAAATAAGATAAGATAGCCCTTGTACCTTCACTCCCAAGTAAGTGATGGATTTTTCCACTTGATCCTTGGGCCACGGAATTGTAATGTGGGGCAGTCTGCGGGGGTGTAGCACCTCGTTAAGAGAATGGTGTGACTCGTGTCCGCGTTAACGGATATTCGCCACCGCCGGCACCACCCTTGGACGAGGCGGAGGTGTCACTGTATGGAGTTGAAGGCTCTGAGTATGTGTTTATTGGTGCAGAATAGTAGCACGTTGTCAGCACATTGTGCTATGTTGACCTGCGGCTGTGTTGCAAAATCTGCCATATAGATGCTAAATTGCGTGGGGAAATAGAACAGAGCCTTCGGGGACTCTACCTCTTGTTGGTGTATGATTCTGTTTTTCCCCAAGCAGAGGAAAAATCCATTTATGGAGTTCTACTGTGGTGGGAGGCACAGTGAGGACTGTAGGCTTCACAATTAAGGTGAGGAAGTCCGGCAGTATCGCTATTATATTTGGGTATTCAAGGAGCGAGTATATTGGACGGTCACAGGGACTTAGGCCAAGTGAAAGAGGGTGCCAGGACGCAAACATGACCGACATGTGTAATATTAGAAAGGAAAATAGTTTAGTGTATGGTATTAAGGAGAAGCTAAGGGGTGTTAGTGATGTCTCCGACGTCCACAATAGTGAGCCGGGAAAGGTGTTGCAGTGTGTCCTTGGCAATCGAGAGTAGCCTCAATCCCAAGTCGCTCTTCCGGCATCGTCTCACCTCTTCCTTGACGAGCCTTCCGATTGAAATGACAAGCTCATCCGCCGTGTTCATCCTTCTGTAGAGTTCCTTCGCTATTGCCAGCACTCCTATGTCGAGTTTGGAAGGTGTGAGAGCCTCCATTCTCGAGTTCTGGTGATGTTCAGGAGTTCTGCTTGTTAATCCTACAGCTTTTGGAGAATTACAGTTGTGGAAATATTGTCTGGCCCAGCGGTAATTGGTGCAGTTGAGGGTGTTGGTGATGGAGCAGTGGCTGGAGCTGGTGTGCGTGGCTGTTGAGACTCAAGGGTGCAGGGGCAGAGCACCTGACAGTGAAGTGGCCGGTTCTTCCACAGCTGACACTGTAGCGGCGGCGCCGGCGGAGGTTGTGTTGCTGGCAGGCCGAAGTGAGGCTTGAAGCACCACAACAGTGGCACTTCGGTGGGGCTGCGCAGCTGACCTCTGATTGCCCGTAGGCACAGCAGTGGCCCTGTTTACTAGCCTCGACGCGTAGCGAGCGGCCTAAGAAGGGCAGGGTCGTCGCCAAGGCAGTTTGTAGGCCGACGTGGCAGCCTAGCTCTGCTCTTATCAGTGGTGTCGGTCCCCGAGCGGAGTGGACGCAAATGGCCCTCATCGCTGAAGGCCACTTACTGCTGCAAGCACATAGTGTTCCGGCAGATTCCGCGGGATACCTGCGATTACCACACTGCTGCGGAGGTATGTTGGCTGGCCCACTCCCCTACCACCTCTACTATCAACAAACATGAAATAGAAACTTGTACAGTAAAGTAACTCTCAACCGCACGTCGTTTGAAACCGCTTCCGAAGCTTAGTTATAACTATGTCCAGAGAGAAGCATGGAAGTGCTATCATTGCAGAGGGGTAAATATACGAAAAGGAGGGGAAGCTAGGAAGTCTTCGTTAAACAATCATGATACCCTAGCATTTTACTAAATTCGCTTTCTGTACTTCTGAACTGCTACCCCACTCCATCAACTGAACCCCATGCGAAGGAGAGAGGGTGAAGCAGGGGAATTACTGCTTTGCCCCTTGCTGTGGTATTGTCTCGCATCATCAGCTGGTGTAGATTTGGCGACCCCTGATCTAAATCATAGTCGACGGAGGTTCGATTGTTTTGAACATTTTGAAACGCTATAGTAATAGAAAAAGACAAAGTGACGATTGCACACAGCTGCGTCTGCCATCGTAATAAATGGAGGAAGTGATCGCGCATGCTCAAAATGACGAATGCAGCGCTGGAACGGCAAATATTTAAACGATACTTTAAAACACGCCTAGAGAATAGAATAATCGAGCGAGTTAGCTCCGTGGTAACTTGTGAAGCTCGTATTCGAGAAGTTGTGAGTTCGATTCCCGTGGCCGATACTCCGGACCCATGTTTTTTTTTCTGGGGTTTCTCCAGGTCGCTAGCTGAATGCTGGGAACGATAATTACATCCTAAATTTAATGATGACGATGACATCGCAGCTGACGATGATGGTGGTGGTGATGATTTGATGCTGACTATAATGACGATAATTACGATGATAATGATCATAAAAGATGCAATAATGATAGTCACTACTGGTATATACCATCAAACACGGTGGGAAGTTTAAAGATACCGAAGAACATGAGTGAATCGCATTGAAATTGACTTTACCATGCGAGCAACTAAATTCCGGCGACAGACACATCATGAATATTAAACTGTCTAATTGAATATGCAAAACTAATTTCCTATTTACAGTACTAAGCGTCAGTCGTAACTCATTGTTTATGTGTGTTCAAACAGTCACAGTATCTGTCGTAATTTGGGAATACATTTTGAGATCTAACTGCTAATAAATGGTGATCTTATCCGTCACAGTCTAGGAAACTGCGCATTTCCGACTGCGCATCTCCTCAACATGGGCTTTGTGTACGAGATCAGGTACCTACAGGGTAATTCATTGAAACCATTTTTACCTACTCCATTTATGGTAAGTAGAATAGGTATTGCATTCAACAACCCCCCCCCCCCCCCCCACACACACACACAACATCGACCGACATCGAGATTTCATCGGATACACACGTTTCTTGACAAGTTGTGTGTGTAAATTTTCCAAGTATGCGAGCAAAACATTTTCAGAAATCCCCCAACCTAAACTACCTGTTACAAGCACATTTTTTCGAAAACTGACTTTTATAATATAAAAGTTCTATATCCAAGATAAAAATTGGACCAAACACCTAAGGTTTTGTAAAATCCAAAGGTCTTTCACCAAATTTAAAATTTATGTACATGAAGCATTTAATATTTAGAGAAGAAATTGTTCTCAAATAGTAATTCAGATTACAAACAACAGAATGATTTACACCCTTTACTTTGCTGATGGCCAAATTCTTATGACCAGAGATCAAGAAAATGTGGAATATATGATAGAAAATTACTAGAAGAATACAACAAATGTGAGACTAAATATCAACACATCTAAATCCAAACATTTGGTCATTGGAGGCACAAAAGAAGATTTAGAAATAGAAGGAGGTAATAATTTTAAATACTGCAATGAAATAGAATATTTAGGACTTAAAATAAACAACAATGGAAAATATGATGAGATCAAACACACAAATAATAATCGAAAATATGCCATTTCAACACTTAATAGAATTCTTTGGGAGAAACAAATTAGCAACAAAACAGAGACATATTTGTAATACTATTATCAAAAGTACAGGGTTTCCAACAACAACAACAACAACAAAAAACTTTGGGTTTTGAGATTCAAAATTTGTATTAAACTACAGTCTGAGTTTGATGTGGTAAAGGTAATTATCTCAAGTGTTTATTACCATTTAGTACATTTCAATGTGACTCCAATAGGGACATCCGGACAAATTATTGTATATATAAGAATTTTTTCACAGCAATAATTGAAGTGTATATCTTGAACTTTCTAGAGATCGCCTCAGAATTCCTCTTCCATCATACTTGTATAACTGGTAAACCGTAAGAAATAGAGCAAATGTTGCTGCACAGATAATGTACATCTCTTTAAAGCGCATTGTTGTGGAATTAACTATTTCTGAGCTATTTCTTGTTATTACTTTTAAGATTCCAGTAGGAACATTTTCTAGAAATTTCTGAAACAGGAAGTGGTTTTTTCCCCTCTCTTGGCCATACAAGGAGAACGGAATTTCAAAGCTATCACATAGCAAATAGGTCTTAAAATCTCTATCACTTAAAATCTATTGTATTCCCGTATTCACCTTTTTAAAACTGAATTATTGAGAAATGGAGATAGATATCCAAGTGAAAGTAACGCATCAGAATTTTTTTTCAATTAGCTGTGCGATATGCAGGCGAATACCGTGGGGTTGTTGGGTGGAGTTCCGTTACGAGATTCCGGACTATATTGGAAATGGGACTAATCCCAGTATGTATCTGTGACGCTGGTAGGGCGTATTGGCTGGAGAAAAGTTGTCACCCGCCGCATCTGGAATCCGTCTGTCGTCACATTTAATTAATGCAGGCTCCGAGATGCGGGTTGGTTCCATTTCATCTGCCTCAGACAAGAATGAGGATCACCCCACTCTCGTATCTAGCCCCAAAACTCTCTACACCATGTGCAGATGGGAACAGAGGTACACACTAATAGTATTCAGCGAGTGTGTTTGTGAACAGTATAACTCAGAAACCAAAAGTCGCTTGAATACCAAACTGGATATGAAAGTTCAGTATCTTCCAGGGATACATCAATAAGATTTTCAAGAAAATCCACCCACCCTAAAGTACCCTATACATAGTAAATCTTTGTAAAATTTTGATTTTCTCAAAACCAGCTGAAACGGTTTTATTTAAAATAACATATATTTAAGACATTGTGACAAATGACAAGTTCCGTTACTTTTTCAGTCACTTTATTCACAGTTCTGTTATACCCTTAATACAAACAGTTCCTCCTGACTTGCAATTCACAGCTGTTCTGTCCAATCGTAACCTTTACAGAAATACTGCTCACAGTTATACTCCAACAACTGGCTCCGGCGATATGACTCGATGACAACTTGCACAGGAGGACTTAGAACCTCGACCGGAAGGCGATCTTTTATGCCTACACCCCTGAAGGGGCACACCGGGAGGATGGATGAGGCGAATAGATCCTAAGGTACAGAACGTTTTCACGACAGAACAGGTGGCAGGGTCTCTTCACTTTCCCAGTTAGAAGCACCCCGGCAAAGGATGGCTTAGCTCCCCACCCCCCTCGGACTTGTTCTAATTTTAGTTCGGTTAGTTATAAAAGCGTGTTTTTGTTAGTTTAAAAAAAACTATAATTTATTGCAGTACCTTCCGACAGTGAAAAGGAGAGATACACATGCGCCTTCATGTTAGTACAATGGCTTAGTCGTCGGTAAAGTTTTAAAAACGCATTCTACACTTATCTGGGGAAAAAACAAAACAAATACCTATCTGAATAAAACACACAGTAAAATACGTAGCAGTGCTGAATATTTACACCTTAATTTGTTATACCTATTTGTCATTTATGTATGTCATGCCATAATGAAGTCCCATAAAATAACCACGATTATCTTAAAATTTATCTGGAGAATCTTTCGTTCATACTTGTCCAGAAAATCGACAATACAGCGGTTCATATCATACTGATACCACCTTTTATTGATAAGTCTGGTTCGAAAAATAGCATTCCAATATGTAAACACGGTGCTATATTGTCAGGTCAATATTGCCCTCTATCGTTATACTCGAAACCAGAATGCATGTTTAAATATCATGTGGACAGGTTTCAAGAACGCCGTCATGGTACGGTCTTGTAAATTCCGCGAACAATCGCTAGGGAGCAGTTGCAAGTGAAAAACTCAATTCGCACCAACCAAGTATTTAGCTGCCTGTCTTGATAGAAATACCCTAACCATACATTGTTAGATGGCGCCACGGAGAGTGCATTTGTAGATTTTCAAAGAAAGACGTCATAGATTGGAGAACAAAGTGAGCACGGTGTATATACAGGCTCTTCTTTCGCATGATGATAGCTTCAAATATGACAAATAAAAGATCTAACAAAAAATTCGTGTATTTTGAAAGGTAAAGAAGATATTCGAACACCATTCAGCACATATCTGCACAGTTTGGCAATAGTAGGACTGAAGAAGTAAATTATCTGTTTGCTAATATGGTTACTACTATGAAGCATGCGTTCACACCTGCAACGAATGAAAGTCCAAAATATGCCAGCTCTAGAAAACTGGCTTCGGCACGTGTCTGTATGCTTGTTATTAGTAGAGTCCGAACCTTCATACAGGAAACAGAAGGTTGCGGTGTTTGGACTATAGGAAGTGGGAGGGGGCAGTCTGTCACAGGATTACAACACAGAGGAGGCAAGGTACAGTGGACATAGAAACGTTGTAGGTACACTTTTGCGTAACTTATCACCATTTGCAGTAAAATACTCACTCCCAAATTGTTGTTCAATAATATGTGAATATTTCGATTTTCGTGCTGCAGACATTTTACTGTATGGAACTAATGAACACATTCGAGACACTGTGCGCTGTAGGTAGTGTGTTTTGTGCCGGCACTGTACCTGCACATTGACATCACGCTCTGCCCTTGTGAAACACCTCATTTGGCGATAGCTAATCAGCTACTGAGTGTAACGGGACCTCAGCATTGTTAACATTCCTGACCTTCCGCTTTGTGCGCTTGCCAAACGTATGTGCACGAATTTATTTTAATAGACACGATGTAATCCAATTATTTAATACCATTTTGAGGCTAAACGATTTATTTTATCAACAAATGGTAGGTAAAGACAATAATAATCATCTTTTAAAACTCTACATGTTTATGCTAATTGGAGAAGTAAACGATAAAGGAGTGATTATATTGACAATTAAGCATTTATTTTATTTTTTGTTTATGGAAGAAGAAAATGGTTGAGGGACGAATGTTTCAGTTTAACCTTAAGAAGCCGCCTTAAAGTCTGTACTCTCATACTCTCAACATATTTGTATGTGTTATATATAGGTAGGTATATACTGGGTGGAAGGTATTGCTGCGGCCGTACGTTAACCAGGGATTCTACATGATGCGTGTAACAAACAAGTACAACACAATTGTTGCTAATAAAGAACCGTTGCGTCAAAAATAAAAAAATATATTTGTGTCATATCGAGCCATCTACCTTTGGCAAGAACTGTACGTAGAAGCTATATAAAATAAACAATAATGGCGGGAAAAAAGTATGTAAATCCTTGACTGTTGCTCCTTTCCGTAAAACTCATTTCCCTAAATGGTATAATAAACCGTAGGTCACTCTTGCAGTGAGGTAAACGACGCAGGGACTAAAGCTGCAATTAATCAACCTTAATGACGTTGAAGTAATCCCCTTCTCCCATCTCACGTTTTCACGTTCTTCATTCATTTTTTATCCCCTTGCTTTATTTATCATGTTATTAATGCACGCCTCACTAAATCACCATTTAACAACGGAAATGCAGTTGAGATGACGTTTATAAGAGCGCTTGGTGTCAAGAATATGAATACTTGTAAAGCCCCCAGTACATAAATGTGAGTTAAGTTCATGTTTGTACAGAATAAAAGCTTCACGTGAATGTCCACAAACATGTCATCAATTTCTAAAGATGTCAAGACTACTTGGAATAGAAATTGGGTTGCAGGTACCATCTTGTGGAAGACATCAAAACACAGTCTTCAATGTTTCTCTTCCATAGAAACACAAAGATAAATTAAATAACTTTTAAACAGTTTCAGCTAAAACTGCAACTTTTAACGCTGTTCAAGGTACTTTATCGCCCTACAGCGATAATACTTTATGGCATTTCGTTGTTACCAACTTTGGTTTCAAGTCCAATCACGTGATGGTTACCTTCTGTGTGTATACACCCACAAAGGGCGCATAACTTGGGGAATTATGACCGTAACTGCCAACCCAGTTTTCGAGTTTAATGACATCTAAAAGGACCTTAAACCTGATCTGAGCAAAATTAAGCGATGTTTCTCCCCAGTATAGAATGGGACGCTGAGAACCATAGCAGTTACCTTGAATAAAAGAGTAAAAAAAAAAAAAAAAAGAGAGAGAGAGAGAGAGAAAAAAAAGCACCATAGTATTAATCCGTCGTCATGGTCATCTCGCTGCTTACAATTAGGGAAAGGTATGTTAATATAATATTTTATAATAGTGTTTGTGTATTACGTAGCGGAATTTTGTTCAACTGTGAGATTCAGTGTGTTATGGTTAGCAACACTGGCAGAAGCACAGCCGCTAAACATACCGTCTGCATCGAAAATAATCCGCATCTGGTTGGTTTTTCAAACAGAGCAGTAAATGAGCTATTCTATATTTATAAAATTTAAACAATGACTTCTATGTTTTTAAAACTAACCTATAAGGTATTACATAGTCAGGGCAGTGAAATTGCAAATATCCTTGACTTCATGAAGCAAGAGACAGATGAAAACGTGGTGTAGTGCATATTCGGTGTGCGGATACTTAGCAGGGCGCTGATGACCTAGAAGTTGAGCGCCCTTAAACCAAATCAATTCAAATCAAATGCGGATACTTTGCACTGACTCTCCCGTACTCACTTCCAGTATGCAGTCAACCTTGGTCTGGTAACTAACTTACTCCGCACCTATCATCAATATTTTCATTTCTAGATCTACTGCGCTAATTCCTTACGGTGGTCGGTCACATCGTCTGGCCAGAATTGAATAATAATTTATCACAATGCCTTGTCTGGTTAAGGTGTTCCTTACGTTGGCAATCTTTGATCTGAATCGTTACTCTCTTATCTATGACGTCGATAAAATGGCGACAGGCGGTATGAAGAGGTAGCAGAGCGAAATTCTACCGAAAGGGTAACGTTTGAATTGGTACAAAACAGTATGATGTAGTAATATAATCGCTGTGTAAGGTAAGCACTGCAATATTCTCGTCTATTGATCTCTTAGTTGCCTGGAATCAATAGAGTATTATTTTATTATTTCAGGGCTATCTAAAAATAGTTACTACGTATCCATGGCGAATTTAATACTTACTGAGTTCTCATAGCAGACTGAATATCGCATGGAGACGCAGATTCCCATCCGCTCATTTCGTGGGATCGTATTGAAATCGGTTGCATGGAAACACTGAATCCGCCAAAGATTCTGTGTTCTACCGTACTCGTTGTAACACGTTCGCCATTTTCGTTAGTCATTTGTTAATGCTAAGTTAAGTAAAGTTCATTTTAACGACAACACTACAATTGATTGTCCTGTAGAAGGCACATGATTTTCACAAAAAAAAAATATGTTAAAGATTAGTGAGCCTCAAAACCTGCTAAACAACAAGCGAACACAGGTTCTCCAACGTAACGTGAACCAGTCGACCAACTTTAAAAAGTTTTAATCATTTCCGTATTGAATTCAACATGGAAACGCGGAAGTGGGAATGTACTCAATACGTATTGAATTCGCCATGGATACGTAGTAAGTATATGCCACGTTAAGTGATTTTATTTCACTTGTGGGACTGCTATACTAGCAAAATAAAGCATATACTGTTATATACTTGGACTAATTCTAGGGCATTGTAATTTATATTGCTGTTACGATACTTTAACCTTACTTATTGCTTACCAAAAGTGCAGCAATTACTATGTACAGTATAAAATGTTTATATCAAAATGTTGCCGTAAATACACGGTATACAAACAATGAAAACATACCTTTTTCTGCCTATTCTCCTACTAAATAAACGTACAAACGCTAACTACCTACTTGCAGTAAGCAGAGAAAGTATTACATTCTATCCACAAATTCTATCTATTCCAAGATTGCACTGGAAATACATGTTTTGAGACTCCCTGAATAAAAAAAAGACTAAAAGGTATGTGTATGTGCCCATGTGTATCCAAACACTGTAATTCTAAAACGAAAGCTGGATTAAATACCAAACTTTGCATTTAACTTCAGCATTTCCAAGGATGCAACACGAAGATTTTCACGAAAATCCACCATTCCAGACTACCCATCATAATATGGAGACGTTTTCGCAAATATTAATTTTCTCAAATTGCCTTAACGATTTTCATTAAAATATCATATACTTCAGATATTTTCATGATAAATAAAATGTATATCTTGAAGTTTTTGCGAATAGCCTTTGAAGTCCTCCTCATTCTAGATGACTTTTGTATTAAGAGTTAACCCTAAGAGATAGATAAAATCTTATATTATGCACAAAAACTGTAGATCTTATTAAAGCATACCTATAATTTATGTCAATTTTATTTTTTGGACTGAACCATTTCCGAGATATTTCTTATTATATGCTTGAATTTTCCAATACTTACACTTTTCTCAAATGGGAAGTTGTTATATGAGTTTATATCCTGATCATGCAAAGAGAACGAAACTTAAAGCGACTAGCTTTAAAACATTTGACTATCACTTATCCGCATATTCCCCTTGCACTTACAAGTAGATTAGGACAAGTCATGTCATAAAAGTCTGATCCAACCGATAAATTCTAAGCGGAGCGAGTCAGAACGCTGAATTATATTTATCTGGACTGTTTCATAAATAAAATACGAATTTAAATACCTTATTGCAAATATTTGACCACAGAATGTTACATCCTATGAAAAAATATATTCATTTCGATTAGTATAGTTCAACTTACCTAGCACTGCCAACTGAGGAAAATGAAACCGAAGAATTACATGTACATATTTCGATTTTCTATTGCTGTTATAGCATGGAGTATAGAGCCGGCAGGTAGCGCGAGGGTTTTTACTGCCTACCACTCTAATTGTTTACAAGAGCACTGCAAGGTCGCCGGCGCTTCCACTTGCCGTTGTGGGTGCACGGTCAACTTGAGGATTTCTGACTAAAACCCCGCTCCCTGGCTATAACAGAACACCAGTTTACAATCCCTAATGTATCACTTTATTTTAAACATTAATAAATAACGTTTCTTCTGTGGTATACATTATCAAAAGAACACGTGTTGAAAACACAGTTGTCGAATTGAAATGGAATGCTATTTTGATTGCTAATCGATTGTAACATTTAATAAATCGTTTTTCAGCGATTTATGGGATATAATTGATAACCTTGACTAAACAAAAGATTGGAGCTAGTCACAAAACGTGACCAGGTAAGAATTGGTATATGATAATTAAAGGCGTTATATATGAAATAATCAGATAATTTCTGCAAACATTTATCTCGATTAACATAAAATAGAGGAATAAGAATAGTTTGTACAAGAGTAGAGAATAGATAGAGAAGCTCGTGTGACTTTTGCAGGTAGAGCATTAAAGCGTGTTGTGTTCTCGCATGCAGAAGAGAGTTATCTAACGTAAACATGAAATGCGCGATGAAACGAATGGATTGATCAAAGCAGGCAATGAAAGCGGGACTCCCTCACCGCAGCAAACAAACCAAAACACGATGTTCATCTAGCTTCAAAACAATAGAACGCCGAGGTTGTGGTTGCACTGTCATCAGGTGTGTTCTTATGCAAACCCTCTGCCTTTGCTAATTGGCTGCTGACCGTTGCCTTTTTTGTTATATTCCAAAGCAGAGCTTCGCTCTCAGGCTTGCCAATTGCCGATATACAAAGCCGCATAAAAATAGCACATTCAGCATAAATTAAACCGGAATGAAAAGGAAATTTAACAATAATAGAACCTGGAATTGATGTTCTGTTGGCTTAAATTCCAAAACGTTTATTACTTTCTCTTCTACGTACTTAAAGTAGAGGAAGTATTGTATTCCACACAAAAATTCAATTCCCAGATTTAACTGAAAATACACGTTTTGAGATCACCTGAATAAAAAAGAACTCTTAGAAAAAGTGTGCGTATCTGTGAATAGCATAACTCAATATTAAATTTGCTATTTAACAGATTTTCCGTTTTTAAGTTCGGCATGTTCTAAAGACACGACACAAATATCCTCGAGAAAATCACCCACCCCAGAGTACCTTTTAGAAGGACATTTTATCAAAGCGTTTTCTCAAAAATGGCTTTAACGGTTTTGATTAAAATAATAGACCCTCAAGATATTTTCTGACAAATGAAATGTATATCTTAAATTTTGTGGGAATAGTCTCTGAAGTCCTCTTCATTTTGAATAACTGGTAAACCATAAGAGAGACAAAATCTTACCATACAAAAAATTTAGATCTCATTGAAGCACATAATTTATGTCAATGATTTGCAGAGATAACCATTTTCGAGGTATTCTTTGTTATTGGTTTGAGTTTTCAAATTTTCATAATACGTTTATGTCCAGTGACATGACACACATTTGAAGGATACGTACAATAGATTGTACAAGAGTGAGTACAGAAAGTCATGTGAGTGGACACATCAGAGTTTTTTTTTAACTAAGTAATTTATTTGTGTGCAGCAGAAGTTATTGTTATATCCTTTACAATGTCAGTGATTTGATCAAACTTTAGGTACTTTTATGGAAAACTGGCAACGTTTCATTAGAAAAATGTCTGAAAACTAAGTAGAATAAGATCTAAATAAACAAATATATTATTTAAATAGCCTTTAACACAAAACACAAAAGAAAAAATTTAGTATGTTGCACTTAGATGACTTTGTCTACTCACTTTTGTACAAACTATTCCTACAAACGCTTATACAGTGATAGTACGTTTTTTAAGATCTGTTCGCTATGTAATGACTTTGAAATGTCGTTCTCTTTGCAGGATATATAAAACGAGTAACGACTTCTTATTTGAGAAAACTTTAAGTATTAGAAAATTCTAATCAATAACCAAGGGATATCACGCATATGATTAGGTCCAGAAAAAGAATATTTCACATCAATTGTGTACTTTAACGAGATGTACATGCTTTGTGCAGTAAGAATATGTGTATCTTAGTTATGCAAAAGTCATCTAGAATTAAGAGGAATTTAGAGGACATTGCCAGAAAATTCAAATACACATTTGTAATGTAGATATCTTAACCATATGACAATTTAATCAAAGTGGTTAGAGCCATTTGTGAGAATCACAATTGTCGAAAAGCTTTCCAGTAAAGGGTTCTTTGAAACGGGGGTATCTTTTATTTATTTGTTTGTTTATGTGTTTGTGTTTATGTGTTTATTTATTTATTTATTTATTTATTTATTTATTTATTTATTTATTTATTTATTTATTTATTTATTTATTTATTTATTTATTTATTTATTTATTTATTTATTTATTTATTTATTTATTTATTTATTTATTTATTTATTTATTTATTTATTTATTTATTTATTTATTTATTTATTTATTTATTTATTTATTTATTTATTTATTTATTTATTTATTTATTTATTTATTTTATTAATGCTGGTGTTGCATTTTTGGAAGACGCCGAACTATAATACCACATTTGGTATTTAACGAACTTTTCGTGTTATCACAGACATGAAAGATAGAAGAATAAGTTTTTGTAAGAATATTTGAAGAATGGGGAGAGAACGGGATGTGAATTAACCCACTAGATATTTGTACATATACTACAGCGAACATTTTCTCGCATTCTATATTTGATGTCGTTATTACGAGGAAAAGTTTTCGCGGTTTCAGTTTGAGGAAGTTGGTAAGTCAAGCCTTAGGAAACACGGACTTTATTAGTGGGCGGACAAAGGGCAAGTATTCACTGTGCAATGGGCGTGCTTTTACCTCCAGTTCCTGATGGGTTCCCATGGAAACGGTAACGAAACTACTGGTCTACTTCACTTCAATTTTACGCTAATTGAAGGACCGAAGTGCACGGACTTCACTATTCTCAAGTGCCTCCTATTGATTTTATTTCAAACCAATGGCTTAGTAGTCCTAGAAACTGCAAGTATTTTACTACATACTCCTAGAGAGCATTCAGTGTGTTTATATCCTCTGCATACTATTCTTAATGATGTTCATTTTTTTTATCTGTTTCATATAGGTATAATAGACTTTTATACAAGAGGCCTTAAATTATCCCTTGGTCACTTTTTTGTTTTGTACAAATAATCACTGTCATTCTTTTTTTTAGGCATTGTCGCCAACGGTATCCCAAAACCAATTTATTACACATTACAGTTAACAAGCAAAATAGCACTCCAACAACTATGTTTTTAACCATTGTTATTTTAATAATCAATGTGTTTTTCCAAAACAAAAGTTATTCGTTAACGTTAAAAATAAAGCGAGAGTTATTTGAGATTATAAACTGGTTTTCTGTTATAACAATAAAGAACATGCAAATACATATAATTCTTGGGTTTCGTTTTCCTCGTTTGGCAGTGCGAGTAACTCGAATTACACTAACCGAAATCAACATAGTTGAGGTTATTTTTATAGACTTTAATACTTTCTGGTCAAATCTTTGCGATATACTATTCAAATTTGTATTTTATTTATGAAATAGCCAATATAAATATCATTCGAGCATCTGATCTTATCAGATAAATTCTCTCACTCCATTATGTGTGTCTACGTGCGCGCGAGCCTCTGTGTGTGTGTGTGTGTGTGTGTGTGTGTGTGTGTGTGTGTGTGTGTGTGTGTGTGTGTGTGTGTGTGCGCGCGCGTAAACAGTATCACTCGGTTAAATACAAAACTTGGTATTTAGGTTCAGCATTTTCCAAGATCGCAACACAAAGCTTTTCAAGAAAATTCCCCACCCTGGACTACCCCTTACATGCAATATTTTTTGAAAATTTTGATTTTCTCAAAAATGGCTGTAAGGCTTTTGATTAAAATACACTACCATTTACCGTGATTAGGGTAATTTCATGATAAATGAAATGTATATACAGTACAGAGTGTTAGGGGTATAAGTGCAGATAATTTGATTAATTGGTACGTTAATATGTGTGTTAGTGTATTAGTTGTTTTCCTCTTCATCTAACAGCTTTCCCACAAGCACATCACATAATTTACTACTTGCTGTTTTCTGTACGGCCAAAACTGCGCCTTGAAATGAACAACGCCTGCTAGTATAGGCCACCCGCTTTGCTTCCACGTGTTCACACTTCAATGTCTGAGTTTCTGACCCAGGTAATCTGTAGTCATCAGTTTTTTTTTTTTTTTTTTTTTTTTCTTTTTCCGAGTTCACTTATGTATTAAAATAATGAACGTGTTGGAAATACAAGGAAAAGCATTACATCCACAATTAAATGTATTTAAACTTCCTTTCTCATTTGTTTCTCTATTAGTTACATACGAGTGACATTTGTTATCGCGAGGACTACCCGTTCTGCTTTACTTCTCACAACCACTTGTCGCACACTCTCAGGGGAAAATAAACCCGTACGGCTTGTGTGTGCCACGCATACTTGGTGCTGCAAACAACTTGAAAATATATTAGTGCTATTCACCAAAGTATTATTCTGTAAATGAACTAAATATTGATATAATTTTGCTCATTACACTATCCTGAATTACCAATACAAATATCTGCTGTCGTATCCTTAAGATCTTATATCCTGAATTTTCTGAGAATAGTCACTGAAAGGCCGCGCCGTAGCCAGTGGTTAGATATTCACTTCTCACCAAAGCGGTCCGGGTTCGATCCCAGGCAACCGCATGTGGGATTTGTGGCGGACGAAGCGGCGCAGGGGCGAGTTTCCTCCGGGTTATCCGGTTTCCCCCGCCATCTCATTCTACCGGTGCTCCATCTTCATTCCATGTATCATCAGTGTCATCGCCTGCGGTGCCGTAGTAGTGAAAGAGGGCGTTAAACACTACAAAACTAGTCTCTGAAATGCTCTTCATTCTGGATGACTTTTCCATAACTGGTGAGCTGTAAGAGAGAGACAAGATCTTACTACGCAAAAAGTGTAGATCCGGTTTAAGCACATAAATATACTTTTTTGTTGAGATAACCATTTCCGAGATATTCCTTGTTATTTGTTTGCATGTAGCAATACTTATACTTTTTCTCAAGTAAGTCGTTATTCGTTTCTTTTTTATCTCTTGGCCCTGCAAAGGATCACGCGCTGATCAGTTTAAAACATTTAACTATTGTTTAAGCTTCTTGTATTCTTCTTGGGCGGCGTCGTGACCGAGCAGTTAGACCGTTCGCCTACCACCTAGGCGACTCGGATTCGATCCCAGAGGCCCGCATGTGGTATTCGTAGTGGACGAAGCGGCGTATGGGTGGGTTTTCTCCGGGTTCTCCGGTTTCCTCCGCCATTTTTTCCACCAACTGCTCCATTATCAACTTTCAAGCATTTCATTTCGCCTACATTTCATTTCATCCTCTTACTCACTCTCATACTTGGTGCTTGACTGACCACCGTTTCCAGGTGTTTACTCTGTCCGGTCCATAGGTTCCTGTGCTCCCCGACAGGCGTCTGGCTTGTAATTCCTAGATAAGGGGAGGGTAATCAGGAAAGAAGTATTCTTGTACATACAACGAAACGTGTAATAAAGCTTTATCTATGTTAACAAGAAATAGAAGAACAAAGTTTCGTAAGTATAGTGAGTAGAGAAAGCCATTTGAGTGCTACATATCATGTTTTACGTTGCAGGATTCGCCGGGAAGACGTGCGAGGAAGAAACGGATCCTTGCGCTTCATCGCCTTGCCAGAATGCAGCAACGTGTACTCGCAACGGTACACAGTTTCGATGCGAGTGTGCTTCTGGATTCGGCGGCCAGCTATGTCAACACAATCTGGACGAATGTGTGTCATCCCCCTGCGTACATGGGATATGTGTCGACCAGCAGGACGGCTACAGGTGTTTCTGTCAGCCAGGTAGGTCACTGAATGTGTCTCGAGTGTATACAGAGCGTCTCAACCGGTATTACCAATGGTTGAGCTTTATAATTCGAAGGATAGAATCACACTGACATTTAATTTTGTAGCCGGGATTTGAACCACGGATCTTCCGGTCTCTGTCGTTGCTCTTAACATGCCGGCACAACACTAAATTCTCAAATGATTAGCATTTTCCGCAGTAAACCATAAGAACACAATTTTTGTGTGAGATAACATACCCTAATGGCGACTTACAAAGCCGTAAGCACTTTAAATCCGATGCTTCATAGTCTAACCAGCTCTAAGATCAATTGGTTATAGCCGTGCCAAATTGATGAATGTCGAGCTTTCGGCCATATGAAACCCCATGGCCATCATCAGGAGCTGAATAATAAACAAACAGTCACCTGAAAATCCATGGCGTTCTTCAGGAACAGAATGAGCCATCTGGGTAGATGTGTTTCGTGCAGTTCGTCATTCTCATCTATAATCTTCGCAAAACTTAAAGACATATGGAGGCGGGGCGTACTGCAGACTCCAGCGAATCCTAACATGCCTTTAACTTTTGCGAGCGGTATAGCAGGTGTGTTTAATGGCTGTTATCCAAGCAGGACTCACCCTGTATTGTAGTTCCCGGAGTTTAAGTTAATTTGATTGGTTTCTTTGATGACTCTGTACATTTTTAAACCAAAGTTAAAAATAAAATAGTGAGGCAGTGCCAATGTTAAGTCAGACGTTATGTTTTGAAGTATTGTTTAAAACTAAAATGCAGTTCTTCTAAAAATGTGTTAGCTTTTATCTGAATGAATCAGTGAAGTTGAAAAATATGTAGAAATCAAAATCATAATCGTGCACTTGGATTTATTACTCGTGTATATAAAAACATTTTTAATAGCAATCTGTGGTAGAAAATAGTTATTTTATACTTTCTGAAGCTAATGCAGATGAGTGAGACACCTGAATGAAACATGTGTCGCAAAAGCAGTTGCGTGGATTGAAGATGCCCTTTCCATTTTGCTTTGTCTCTAGGATTCTTCATTCAGCCCTTCTGTCATCCATAGGGCTTGTAGACGATATAACAGAGATAGGTGGGTTCAAGAGGCAGCCCAGACAAGGGAGTGAAAAGAAAACAACAAAGGTATCATGTCATATCAGTTTTGTGCAGATGCAACTCTACAGCAAAGAGACCAACAAAATGTAAAAACAACCACTGGTGTGGTGATTTCTGATCAGGCTGAGAATGCAGGGTTAAGATCTAGAATCGCCGTTAAAGCCCCTCGTTTGACACGTCAGCACAAGGAGGCCCAGTTGAGATTTGCTCAGAATCATGTTAACTGGCAGCTCTCCAATGGAAGACCTCTCTTCACAGACGAGTCAAGGTTTAAATTGTGATGATGATGGTACACGTGTATGGAGGAGTCGTCGTGGTGAACGTCTTGCTACGGCTGCTTTCTTGAACATGAAACACTTGGAGGTGGTTTGGGCTGGCGTTACTGTTAAGACTCACACAGAGCTTGCTATTGTTCCGTAGCGCACGAATGCACATGTTTACATTGATAACATGTACCCTTTGCTTATGTAATGGACCCTACTTTTCTTTTACAGCAGTAGGAGTGAGCGAGTGAGTGAGTGAGTGGTGTTTACAGGCCCGTCGACAGGCCCAACTGGGTAATTTGGGCCCGAAGACAAATCTTCAAGTCTAAAACACTCGCAAACTTATGGGCTTAAAAGTTGAAAGCTAAAATGCAAAATGAAAAAGGTAAAAAGCTAAAACGTTAAAAAAGGGCAATGGTAAAAAAGTTAAAACGGTAAAACAATACAAATAAGTGGTCATATTCGAAAATAGATAAACTAAAAGCCCAAAAAATAACACAAGTTAAACTTGTTTCGCGAATCCTCTGTCGGAGACAAACCGCAGTGCTTTATTTACAGTAACGGGGTCGTTGCCCAAAATGGAACGCAGTGTAACACCAGGCCAAGGGATTGGCGCTCTTGAGCGTAACGCAGACCCATAGCAGGATAATGCTAAACCCAATACAACACGGAGTACCAATGAGTACTAATGAGAACTTGCAAATGCACTCACTGAAGAATGGGAGAAAATCCCACAAACTGCTATTAGGAGATTGGTGCGAAGTAACCACGTGTTATGCAGTTATGGAGTCACACTAGGTGCTGAGATTGAAACAGCTGTGGAAACAATACAATCTTGTATCTCCAGTTTGTTTGGTGCATCAGTCAATAATTTGATCCTGTGAAATAAAAGTTTAATAGAATGTTTGTTATAGTTTTACGCAATTCCTCAGTCTAAAATTACAAATTGCCAAAACTGAATTATATCAATATTTGTTTTGCGACATTGGTTTAAACATGTCTTCCTCTAATTGTTTTGAGTAGTGTAGTTCTCCTACGTTCCAGAACTGAGATTGTGTTAAAGTTAATTTTGTGCACCTTCTCTATACAGTGTTGGGTCACTGACATTTCTGTTTGAAGTTGCTGATGATGGCCATAGAGTTTGGTATGGCCGAGAGTTTGACATTTATAAATTTGACACGTTTGATCATCCTTGAAGCCATAATCTTCAGATCTTACAATATAAGGTCTATTGATTGGTTTTATAGTTGGTTAGCCCTCACATTACCACTAGGGGATGCTTGATGCCCACCTCCTGTAGTTGTTTGAATTCTCTTTTAATTTTTTTATTAAAGTATAAGTATAATATAAGCTCCGTAATAAGGATTGGCATGACATCTAATGTAATATATGTAAAAAAATGATTAGTTAAGCAGTGTTAAATATTACATTTACAAACATGGGAAAATATAATACACCATTTTAAAATAAACTTGTTTTAAAAATTGCTCAGGCATTTTGTTACTAGTGGTGGTCACAAAGTACCCTCCCCCTTGGTAATCTATCTTATGAAATAAGGCTTGGTAGTGCTATGGTTAAACTGTAAACTCATTCAGGGAGAACGGCCCTGCTGAGATTTGAACCTCAGACCTCCCTTACACAAGTCCTGAGTGGCTACCTATTGATTTTTCTGTATACAAAAACCACAACATAAAGGTAGGCACTTTAGTAAGATACTTTAAACATACTGCAGTCGCCCCGGTCCCTATTTTGTAGTTGAGGTGATCATGCAGAAGTAACAAGTAAAATCAGAAATTGAAATTTCACCAAAAAGGATGACGATAAAAGCTCCTGGAGTGCCGTTAATACGAAATTGTTATTTTGCAGCACACCGGCTTTGCACATAAACCGTTTTTCTGGGTTAATGTGCCCATTTGAGTGGAGGAAAGAGAAGGGAAATGAATAGCCAAAATCCGCCCATTATGTCTAATGCTAATCTCATTACAGGGTTCGCCGGCCAGCATTGTGAATATGAATACAACGAGTGCGAATCTTCGCCCTGCATCAATGGTGGAACCTGTATGGACCACATAGGCAGCTACACTTGTATCTGTGGAAGAGGATACACTGGCAAGCGGTGCCATGTCAAGGTACGTCACTCCCACATACTTATCTACATACGAGTGCAAAAGAGAACAGAGTAAAAGCGTGAAAACGATCTAACCCTCAAAACCAAAACGTTTTTTGATTAGTGCTGCCATCTCTTGTTTGGGCCAAATGCTAACAACTTATGAATGGCGTAGCTTATAGTAGGTAAGTAAATATAACCATGGTATGTTGAGTAATACGGTAGGTATCACGCGCAGATTTCTCTGTAGCACACGCTCTCCGTGACGTCATGCGGTGTATGTGTAGCTACAGCTGTGGTCATGGTTATCACCAGGGAGCGGGATTTTAGTAGATAAACATAGGAATGATATCAACAACACGGAGTATAGAGCCGGCAGCTAGCGTGAGGGTTGAGGAAACGACACGCCCACCCCTACACAACAGCCTGTTTCGTGCGACTGTCGAATGTTATATTTGGTTGTTTTCCTTTTTTCTTCTCTCTATTGTGTCTGTCCAATAACACAATGGTTTACTACTTGTTACGGATGGGACTTCCTAAGTGAAGAAAGCTGCCACAGCAATACAGTAAGCATTTTCAAAACCAAAACTTGTCTAGCACATAGTCTCTACCGAGTTGCGGAAGAAACTATATCCTCTTTTCCGGATGTAAATGCTTTTATAGCCAACACGAAAAATATATTTCGCAAAACACCCTCCAAAATCAAGATGCTTAAACAGATGACACCTGAAATTCCCTTGCCTCCACAACCAAGTGTAACTCGGTGGGGGACATGGCTATAGGCTGCAGTATATTATACTCAATATTACCACAGAATTGTAAACATAACAAAAGTCTGTGACGTGCAGAAAAATGTCGCAATACATGCAGTGAAGCAAATAATTACACCAGCCTTGTTTGAAGGTCTTTCATACATTGAAAGGAATTTCAGTAATATAGTAACCCCTATAACATATTAAGTCATGTACATGAAAAATGCTCGAGACAATTAAGACAACAGAGCAAGTTTCAGAGACACAGAGACATGTTTCTGTACGCTCCAGTTACGTCTGGAACGTACTTTTTCAAAATACAAAAACTTTCTGCGAGCAAATGGGATGCGACTTACTTTCCATAAATTTAGAAAATGCATTATTACACGTTGCAATAACCGCTCACAATGATGTCTCTAGTTAAATGTATAGACATTAAAACCTTAATAAAAATAAAGTTAATTGTGCGCTTCAAATGGGTGAACATTCATTATTTGCTGCCTAGTAACGCCCCTTAACCCTGGTATTCCTACCTTTGAAGAAGGGTGTACTTTATGCTGTCTCCCAGTCTATTTGTTTACAAGAGCACTGCAAGGTCGCCGGCGTTTCTACTTCCCGTTGTAGATGCACGGTTAACTCGATGAATTTCTTACTAAAACCCCGCTCCCTGGTTATCACATAATAGCTGCCTCAAGTTACAGATGCAAATTTTCCTTATCAAATAAATCGCCAGTAAACCAGATAACTTTGCTCAACTCTAACCATTAGATTTAAATTATATATTGAAGGTAGAGGAGCAATTGTTTGAAATATTAGTGAGGGAGTGTTGGTTTAATTTGCCTTCGCTTGAAAGCTACGATTTATCTGCAGGAAACCAGTGCGTATATGTCCCACACGACGAAGCAATTTCATCTAGTTTTTATTCTCTTAATTTGTGTGTTACATTCTAGAAGTTGTGCCTGTGTTACTGTTTAATTCTTGTATGTGATCTAGTTCATTAAGATGGTTAACACAGGAACAGAATTCATAATCTTCATGTTCCTAAAACCACCTAGCGCAACAGCCCATGAACGGCCAAGGCTTGCCGCCCAGCCGCTGCGTTCCCCATCTCTGCCTACTACATGCGTCATTTGAGGGATGCAGTACTGGCAGATGGGGCGTGATCAGCGTCCAGATCACAGTTATGCGGCCTTCGTGATCTGGGGTCGCTACTTCTTTGTGAAGTAGCTCCTCAATTGGCTCCTCCGGGATCTAATGAGGCTGAGTGCACCCCGTGTCAGACCTCACGCCGGTACCGAGGATCGAACCCAGGTCCTCCGTGCCAGAGACAAGCGCGTTACCACTGCGCTACGAAGATACTAACTTTAAATTTATGAAGTTTGGAATTTAACCAACTTTTCGTTTTTTATTCGTGCTGTTCACAGAGGTACACACCTATATACCTTTTTCTAAAAGTGCTCTTTTTTATTCACGAAGTCTCAAAACATGTATTTCCGGTAAAATGTCAGTATCGAATGTGGGTGTACTTGCCCTACCGACTAGGCAAGGGTGACACTGAAAAGTGGTGTGAATGCGCCTTCAGTGACAAACAAAGGAATACAGCAGCTCGGCGTGTTTCGGCAGATGTAGGTACGCTGCTAATCTGCTTGGCAACTAAGCTATTTTTGCCGTGTCGTCACCTGGAAGGCAAACATTACATTTCTTCCCTCGGGATTTACAAAACCACCTCGTGCTATGCGGGTAAGATTAATTGCTCGACGTTTTATAGCCATGCTCGGCTTGATGTGCACTTGAATATAAGATAAATTATCTACATATCACAATCTCTATATGATTTGGGAACAAGGCGCCTCCTTCCTTACAAATTTATGTTCCTTATTATCTCTACGCCATGAAGCGTTTAAAGCGAGCTTTTGCAGCCACGTTTGCCAACAGCGGATTATACACCTACCTACATTTTCCCTGCTGTTTAACAAGGCAAGCATTCGACCACAAAATCGATACGACTCCTGCACAAATTATTTTTACAAAAGCGTATTATTTTCTGTATTACCTAGAATCTCCATACCGCGATTTCAATGTAATACCATTTTGAGGTCCCTGAATAAATAAAAGATTCATGTGTTGCACTTGCATGACTTTTCCTACTCATTCTTCTGTAAACTAATTTTAGCTTATTGTGACGCATAACAAAGGATGTTTGGGGCTAAGCTACTTCACACCACGTACCAGACAGTCGAACAAAGACGCCCAAGGTCAGGCTGCCTCGCGCTACTGTTTGTGTATATGTGGCTAACTGCTATGAGCGTGGCGCTTAACGAAGGATTGCTGGAACCTTCGAGAGGCATCCGGCGGCCGGCGTGTTTGTAGAAGTTCCAGAGAGACCAATGTGACGTCATCACGCTATATAAGGAGGCGATGAAGCAGCAGAGGAGTTACGTTTACACACATGAGTCGGTCAGTATGTTAAGAGTGCGAGACAGCTGTGTGTGTGGCACTGTCGTCGTGAAAGATAATTCCCGTCGAATTGAAGAAGCCTTAGCGAGTGTCGAGTGATTGTATCTCAAAGTTAGTGATTGAGGGACAGAGAAAGTGAAGAGAGACAGTGAAAGAAGTGAGTCACGACTACGAGAAGAAAACAGTTGTGAGTTGTAATATGACGAAAGATTGTAGACTGTTTTAATGTGAATATAACTGTGTTTTAGTGTAAAAGTTTTAGAAGGAAAATAAAGTGATAGAAAAGTAAATATACATACTCCGTCAATAGAATGCCTCCCGAAATTGCAGGGACGGCATAAATGGAAGTGAGTGTACAAGGGGAATATGGGAATACTGTAGGCTTTAAGTGATAGTCAAATATTTTAAGAGCTGGTCGCTATGTGATGCTTTTTAAATGCCGTTCTCTTTGCATACGAATGACTTTCCTTTTACAAGATCTTAAGTATTCCAAAATTTCAACCATGGCCTTTTCCAAAAATGCTTCCTTTTAGGCAGGGGCCAAAAAACATTTTCGGTCAAATCTTGATAACGATCCACAAATAACACAACGTTAGGTATAACATGACTTCGCCTTCACATAATTGGTGTAGAACAATCGTTGTGGAAAATATTGAGTGTAACTCAATTTATTATAGTGAAGTGTGTCATTTGTGGATCAATTTACTTCACTGTTAATAACTTCAGGTGTGTATATTTAATCTTGATAACGAACTTTTGGGTAGAATCTAATATTTCCTCTACTTACTGTACGCTGTAGAGAAAGTGAAAAGTTGTGTGTGTGTGTGTGTGTGTGTGTGTGTGTGTGTGTGTGTGTGTGTGAGCGTGTTTGTGTAAGAGCGTTTGTGTGTATGTGTGTGTTTGTGCGCGTGCTTGTGTGTGACTGTAGGCGTGTGTGTGAGTGTGTTTGTGTGCAAGCGTTTGTGTGTATGTGTGTGTTTGTGCGCGTGCTTGTGTGTGACTGTAGGCGTGTGTGTGTGTGTTTGTGCGCGTGCTTGTGTGTGAGTGTACGCGTGTGTACGAGTGTGTGCGGGTGTGTTTGTGTGCAAGCGTTTGTGTGTGTGTGTGTGTGTTTTGCGCGTGCTTGTGTGTGAGTGTGTGTGTGGTTTTGTTTGTGTCAGTGAGTTTGTGTTGAGTGCTTTTGTGTGTGAACAGAATAACGCAAACGAAAAGGCGGATAAACGTCAAACTCGGTAATGAATTTTAGCATCTTCCAAAGACACAACGCGAAGATTTTCAACAAAATTCTCCCACCCCAAACTACACATTCGTGCAACTTTTATCGAGACTTTGTGTTTTCTCAAAAATAGCTCAAATGATTTTAACTAAAACACCGTGTTATTAAGAACATTTACATGACAACTTAAACTTATATCTAGAATTCTCAGAAATACCTTATGAACTCATTTTTATTCTGAATTACTTTTGCATAGTAAATCAAAAGAGAGAGACAACTCTTACTACACAAAAAGTAAACAAACAATTTAAGCACACAATCTATATCAAATTTGTTGTGGCGTTAACCATTTCTGGGATATTCCTTGTCATTCTTTGACATCCAAGTACGTATGCCTTTCTCCAATGAGACAGTAGCGACCCCAGGTCGTGAAGGCCGTTTAACTGGCCGGGAAGGCTCGGGGGCGCTGACCACCTCCCACCCTCCAGTGCTGTCCCCACTCATGACGCTTGTAGTGGGCAGAGGGGGGGACGGAGCGGCAAGCCTTGGCCCTTCAAGGGATGTTGCGCTGGGGGTTTCGTTTCCAATGCTTTTCTCTTGTAGTCATGTAAAGAGCATGTAATTTCAAAGCCATCACATAGTGACACGGTTAGAAAAGATTTAATCCTCGTTTTGGATCACTGTATTTTTCTTTAACCTACAACAAAATGAATGTGTAGCGAAAGTTTATCTCGAGTTACAAGTAGATACATTACTAAGCCTTTCTAAACAATAGTTTGGATAAGAGTGAGTAGAGAAGGTCGTGTGAATCAACACATATACAGGATGGAAGGTACTGCTTCGGCCATAATAACCTGGCTAATAGATGCAGGTATAAGAAATACAAAATACTAAATTTGCTTTGGAAGGTTTAATCGTTTTGTAAAAATGCATCCTTGAAATATACTATACTTAAATACCAACTTTAGTTTTTAACCAACTTTTCGTTTTTGAGCTCTGCTGTTCACAAACAAGGATCTTTTTCTAAAACTGTTTTGTTTTATTATTCAGGGAGCCTCAAAACATGTATTTCCACGAAATTTCGACATCGTAATTTTGAGTAGAATACACTTCCCGTGCTTGCTATAGGTACATAGTAGAGAAAGTAAAAAGCCATTCATCAAGAAGCTCCAAATATTTGTCAAATTGTTTTTTCAACGAAATGGCTCTTTATTGAAAATAATTGTATTAGACATAATTATGTGATACACTCATCATATATATAATCCCTGGTTATATTCCACCCGGTATATTCATTTTGATTATATTTCATTCCTAAGCATGGTTCTCAGTGTTTCCTTATAAAAGCATTAAATTCTTCCAAACATCTTCAGAATGTTGCATCTGAAGTTCAAAGCTAAGATCTTTTAAGACGCTGTATGGAACAAAGTTTTCCACCTCTTTTTTTAGACAATGAAAAATCAAGGCAGATTACACGTGTCAGCTGGGAAATGAACCAACTCCCAATATAATATCTGAGTGACAGCAGTAGAATGGATTATCGACATTTCTACCCAAACATAAAATCCCCATGTTGACGCCTCCAGTAACGGAGACAGACGATCAGTCACGTCTTGACAGTTTCTTCGTTTGTATTACAATGCCTTGCGACAAACAGTGTGTAGGTAAACAAAAGAAGGCTGCCTTCATTCCCAAGCACAGTAACTTACAGAACATTTTGCGAACCCCCCATAAGTAGCAACGGCGGATTTTCCAAACTATCTTTACCTATACCTAAAACCTTTCGCAGGTTTAGTTTTCTGCTCATGTTGCTCTATGGATTTGCAACAAAGGAAAAAAATGAAGCGTGATGCGTTACAGTCCATGACTATTTTTCAAACACTTATTCTCCTATCTACGTCATATGGCATGCTAACTGAGATAAACAATTGTAGAAATTGTCTTAGTGGTAATTTTCTTGTAGGTGGAAGGGGAAAATCGGGAATACAGTACGCTTAAACGATAGTCAAATGTTTAAAGCTGGTCGCTACGAGATGGCTCAAAATTTTCTTTTATACTGTCAAGAGATAAACAAATGAATGGCTTCCTGTTTGAGAGAAGGATAAATGTTGGAAAATTCAAGTCAGTAGCAATGAATATTTCGAAGACGATTAACTTCAGAAAAAAATGTATTGGAATAAATTCTATGTTTTAATCAGACCTACATTTTTATGTAGTAAGAGTTTGTCTTAACTCTTGCGCCAGGGTGCATCGCACAGTGCAAGATGCAAAATGCGACTCTGAAAAGTGCAAACCTCCATTTGCTGTATACTTAAGCGTGTCTCTCCTTGCCGCCTCACCTTTCCTCACTTTCAACGCTGTTTCTGCCTCACTGCGCAAAATTTGCGTACGATACGCAGTGTTAAACTAGTTAATTTGGTATTCAATACCAAAGATCGTCTTTTATTTTAATATGTAGAAAGTACTGGTACAAACCTCATTTGTGGATAAAGAATGCTTTCCAGCTTTTTTAAAATTGTTGTTCTCAAGCGTTCCCTATTATTTCACCATATCTTTCTGCGTGTACACTGTTGTGTTTTAACTGATGATTTTCTTGCACACGTAGGTACCTAATTACTGTACCGTAGATGAGGTATTTGGCTCTATCGTCACCACTCTGATTCTTCGCTTTCTTTGGAGCAAGAAACTCCACAATTAGTTATTTCTGTTGCACGTATCTATTTCACTGATAAGCAGGCCCTCTATCAACACAGGTTCCCTCGAGTCTTCGCTTCTTCGCTCGAGTTGAGCCGAGCTTAACCGAGTCGCTACGATGCACGGTGCAAGAAAGTTGTACACCTTGGATTGCACCCAATGCGATTTTAAGCTTTGAAAGTTCCTTTCTAGCGGCTTACTATACTAAATTCGCTCTAAGAAATACACTTTGGTATAACTCCGTGTAATAATGCAGAGCATAAGCAGTTGATATGCAATAACTGCGGACTTTACGTAAACTGGTTATTTGATTATTTTTTATTTCCAAACAACAGTGCAAAATGCAGTGCATTACAATAAAATCATTAAACGTATTCATTAGTACATTTTAAAAGTGATACCATAAAGAAAATGTAGAATCTATTTTCTGATCTTTGTTTATCTCAAGTGTGCTTCTTATTTCGTGAAGAGTACAGTTATTCAGAATGAAGACGACTTCAGAGACTGTTCCCAGAAAATGCAAGATATACCTTTCATTTGTTATGAAAATATTTAAACATCTCGATTAACACGAACTTCATAAAAGAAGTGTTTGTAAGAATAGTTTGTACGAGAGTGGGTAGAGAAAGTCGAGTGAGTGCAAAACATCACATGTTTATTTCTTGAAATGAAAATATATGGTACATTCTAATCTGTTTGTGTTTACTTGCAGATTGATCTTTGCGACCCAAATCCTTGTCATGATCATCACTACTGCGTAGATCGAGGCAACAACTACTCGTGCGAGTGCCCCAAGGGGTTCGCTGGCCCCGATTGTCTCATCCCATCACGAGCTGTAAGTACCTACATATCTCAGTTGTGTTATTTACGCATAAGCCTTTAGACGTGAGTGGTATTAAAAGCAATGCACACAATGTTAGCTAGGGTTATGAGCGCGCATGCTTTTAAGGCGACTTCTTGATGTTAAGCTGAAACATGGAACTTCCTCTACCGTTCAACCGCAAATCAGAGTCTTTTGAGACAGTGGCAGGGGCAGGGGCAGGTAGGCAGCAGGTTGCTCGTGCTGCAGGACACTGCAATAGCAAAATGCGCCGTTGCAACATTTGCGTCCCTTTAATACTTTGTTGCATTGTTTACATGTTTATCCTTTATTTGTTTGTTTATTTATGCACTTAATTGACATTACTTCAACAGCGTATTCTCACGCTGGACAGTGAATACATTTAATATAGGAAAACTGGAGTACATGATCATATTTAATTGGGTTACATTACTTTTATTGCTTTATTAATTACATAAATATATATATATATATATATATATATATATATATATATATATATATATATATATATCAACACAGTTGGTACTACATATGACCCCCACAAAAAGACGATGGAAGAAAATACAAGCAAAAAACAATGAAACATTTACATTGACATAGATATGTACATTGAGATTTACTGAATCTTAGTATCTTAAAATTTCTTTTCGTTCTTCTTACTCATCCTCCGAGAACGACGAAGAAGCCATCAAACAAATAAAATTCACGAACGGTTTTGTTTTCATCGCATTTCGTCTGTGTTGGAGTTGTATAGCAGTGAATATAATATATTTTAATACCATGACATCCTTGATTGTTGTTGTAGTGTTTAACGCCCGCTTTTACTACTACGGCACCGCAGGCGGTGACACTGATGACACATGGAATGAAGATGGAGCACCGGTGGGATGAGATGGCGGGGGAAACCGGAGCACCCGGAGAAAACCCGCCCTGGCGCCGCTTCGTCCACCACGAATACCACATGCGGGTCCCTGGGATCGAACCCGGGCCGCCTAACACATCCTTGATAGGTGCTTTCTCTTACTACATCTCGTCATCATTAAATTGTTGTTAGAGTTAAAAGGTACTTCTGGAAACGGCAGTTGCAGCCGCAGTATGTGCAATCGGTGGGTCACAACTTTCGTCCCCTCCTTTAAAGTAATTGTACACAATAATTCCTTATGTACTGGTTTTCCACGTCCTACGAGCGAGGAATTTGCTTTATAAGTAGCAGGTGCATTATCTGTTTCCTACGGCCGCCATATATTCACACAGGTTTATAAATATGAGGTTTTATACGATTTTTGTGCAATCTCTGTTGTACGCCACTTCTTATGTCTGAATGACTGCAAAACCTTGCAACTCTGTCTGGTTTGTTTTCGTCTGTATACACGCGCCGGCCACGCGACGTCCCTATCTCCCCCTTCCACTGTCTCAAAAGACTCTGAACAAAGTATAATTGGATTTCAGCATGCAGGTATATTAAAATAAATTTATGAACATACGTTTGACAAGCGTGCAAAGCGGAGTGTCAGAAATGTTGGCATTGCTCAGGCCTCGTAAATATTGCTAGGAAACTTGAATACCACCTCTCCCCTCGTTACTTGCAATGGTTGATAAGTTGATAACAAATCCACAGACCATGTCCCTAGCTCCTCGGAAAGTTAGTTTAAAATCGATTGCAAAATATTTAGCATACAGACAAATAGACAAGAAAGCGAGTTAATAAAAACGTTTTAATACTGATGGTCAATTCCAATATTAGAAAATTTAATTTAATTTATCTGTGTACGATTAGATGATCGTGTACGAAGGCTAATTACATTGCAGTCTTCAAAGCGCGCGTTGCGTGCTCGCAAAATGATTGTTATATGAAGCACTCTCGTGGTATTACTACAGATAGTTTGGTTATGGAACTTTGTATGACCTCTTCTGCTGCCGTGTTTGTTGCTTGGGAAGGAGAAATCTTCTTAGAACAGTAAACATCGGGTTATTCGTGTAATCATTTCTGTGTTTCATGTTGCATGCCTTTGTACAATTTTTGGACATGCCACTGTTTAATATATAATACATTCATTCCGTAAATTTCAGTTTGAAAGTGGGTACATATAAGTAACGATTCCATCAGCTGTAAACAGACTGGCATCATCCGCCCATAGAACGAACTTGTGATTTAATTCGCGTACATTCAGATCAAAAGTTGACACACACCTGTCAGGTTCTGCGGTAAGGAATATGCTCAATAAATTACAACGTCACGTTTGGAAACAATGGAACAAAGACTTGTAGCACGTCAAGTTAAGTTTTCAGGATGGCGTCAGTGCGTACATGTTGCCGGATTTGATCCGTTGTGCAAGCAACTATTTATCCGGGATTAAAGCTTCCAACTGACATGCCACTCTGTCGGCACGGAGAAAAAAATGAACTGCGAAACCATTCACAGCGTTACAACGCAAATGCTTTTACGCTAAACCGGCCATAAACTACTGAACAATTGACTGACGCGAAAGCGAAGCTATGTCTGCATGGAAGCGTTTGGTGAACATCGCGTTTTAAGGTAATTCATCGGGGATATGTATCGCTTATGTGACATTAAAAGTAGAACTAGTTTAACTATCTTTTGTTATGCACACATATACAAAATAAAGTACCAGGACTGTCTGTCTGTCTACATGAAGGCATAAACCTCGAGTTAAAATATCACAGGAATGTCGGGATAAATTACTCGTATTATACCAGTCTCAAAAGTGTTTCCGAGCTTTCCCTGTAGATGCCAGCACCGCCGACTTATTTAACACATGCAGGGCACATTGACACTGCCAATGGCTAATTCAGTGTAGTCAAAAGATTGAGGATTCTAAGCGGCAAAGCATAGCCGAGGGATGTTTTTATACGAAGAGAAGTGAAGCAGGCCGCAACTGTGGAGCGGCAACGGGGTGGAGCCGTAGAACCTACGTTGCTAAAGTATAATGATACAGGCCTGCGGGGAAGTAAGGTTTCATATAGCTGTGCATATTATGTACTTATACCACAAATACTTGGGCTCACTTGGTTAGGGATTTGACTATTGATACCAAGGTCACGTGTTCAAACCCGGCCCAGATTGATAATTTTAAAGTGTGCTTAAAAGCAATAGCCCCGTGTCAATAGATTTAATAACATGTGAAAGAACTCCTGCAGGAGGAAATTATATCACTAAACATTTAACACAAATGAAATATTTATTTGAATTTCAAATAAATATTACAATTATATTAACATAAAAATAACAATATTAATACCTAAGTTTTAACAATAAGTTAATTTAATCAACGTCCATTTCAATTTCGAGGATGCGACGTTCTTACTCTCCAATTTCCTGGCAGCGAAAAAGTCTGTCAATTGGATGATGTCCGTATTGAAGGATTTGAAATTGAATAGAGAAAAATGCTCATCCACATGGAATTGATACCCGTAAAAATAAATGACCCACACCTCCACGACCTGTACTTGTAAATAACAGTGGATGTAATTATTTTTAAAACGTGTATATTTGTGTGTACGTGTATGAGATTGCTTGTTTACGTGTGTGTATAGTGTAAGCGTGTCAGTAAAAATGACAGTTTTTCCGCTTCTACATATACCTACTAAAACAATGAAAGACAAATGAATACAGAAAAATTCTCGTCTGTTGTTTTGTTGGCGGAAAAAAAGTTCTATAAAACACACACACACACACACACACATACACACATACACACACACACTGGGTGCCCCCAAAAAACACGACAACGCTTAGCATGTCGTGCGGGATGGCAAACTGACCAGTTTTCAAATAGGAATCCCTGTTCGGAAATGCACGGTTTGGATACTGAAGAGCGTCGAAGTTTGAGAAGGAGCGGTTGTGACTATTTGTTAACATTCATTTTGATATCTTAATATGGAAGGTATGCAATTCTTTAGTCATCTGTGTGCTGGAATGAACGACTTGAGCATAGTAACATTCCTGCACATGGGCTGCATTCCTCCATAGAGTCCTTGGTGCACATCCTACTGCGTTACTTGCGTAGTTTCCAGTACAGTAACGTTAACAGCAGTGCAACACTACCAGTACACAGCTGTAGAAATGGCCTACATGAGTTCCAGCACACGTTGATGTAAATGTGCGGACTTACCTTGTTCAGGTATTTTTCATTCGAAGTATTATGTGCTTGGTCTTTCAAACTTAGAACATTTCTTGAACAAGCAGCAGACTTATCCCAAACGTTGGAGCGACGTATGCAATGGATCTTACATATTATCTATATAAACGGCGCATATCTTGCCACGGCTTAACATCACTTGGAGTACTTGACGTTGTTATTCATAAATGTTAGACGTGGTGCAGATCGACGTATAATTTTCAGCGGAATACGTCGCAAATGAGCAATGAAATCCTGAACAACCAAGCTTAACGAACAACCTTCCAATGCCTATCATGCCTGGGTCAGTTTGTGCAAAAAGATCGTGCAACATTCCTAAGATAAGTGAAGTTTTTAGTTTCTAATTTGTTCTTACTTTAGAATCTTGTTGCTTCACTGTTAATAGCTTCAATTTTCCTTATTTAACAAAATATTTATTTATTATTTACATATTTCAGCACCCCCGATTTAGGCAGTACACCGTTGTAATGTAGACTGCTCGACGTGCTACTGCTACATGTTGGGTTTATTGGCAAAATGTGGATGCACACTAGGGTTGCCAGGTTTTCAAGCTAAAAATGCGGGAGACTTCCAAAATGTTTCCTTAATACCCAGGAAATATTGTCGATATGTCGATTTGTCTCTGTATTGATTTTAGAAGATGTATGCTTATTGCACAGAACTAGGTTTTACATATTCACATGAGTATATTTACAAAATGGTGATTTCGTAATCTCACTTATTTCACTCTTTTAAAAAGCTATAAAGAGCAATGTGCGCAAAACTTATTACCCTTCACAGTTCCTGCCCAAAATAAGTATCTTCCCAAACACACACATGTACTTAGGTTTCTTCTTGGATGGAGTTCTGTTCAGTTCATTGCGGCCGGCCATCGCCTTCCTGATTTTACTTGCTTTATAGAACCACAAACCAAACATGTGTTCCTTTCTTCAATTCAAAGACGCAAGTGAACGAGACGCATTCACACATCACGCATCACATGACCACAGGTACGCTTATGGATTGGTTACACTCTACCAGCCAAACAGAAAAGAATGTTCGCTGCTACCAACAGCTAATTAGAATACTGCTGCCAACATTGGGAAAAAGGAACTACCACTTTGATATATCGCATATTTCAAATGTCTTTCGAAAACTCAGAATTCATGGCAGTGTGTGAAATAGTCCAAAATACGGGAACCGGGAGACTAAATAAAATAAGGCTGAAATGTGAGACAACCCGGGAAATACGGGAGACCTGGCAACAATAATGCACACCCATCTCACGATACGTTACAGCGTCCAAACCGTACATTTCCGGACAGGGGTACCTTCTTGCCATTCCGCACAACATGCTAAGCGTTGTCGGTTTTGTTTTGTTTTGGGGGAGGTGTGTGTGTGTGTGTGTGTGCGCGTGCGTGTGCGTGCGTGTGTGTGTGTGTGTGTACACATCCCAGTGACTCACACAAGGTAACATACCCTAATGGCGACCTATAATGCTGTAAGTACTGAAACCCGGGCCTCATAGTTTTTCCCACTATTAGTCAATCAATGGAAATTCACCGGGAAAGTGTGAGTGAGTTGGAGAACTTGATGTCGTGTCGGCACGCTGGGCAGCGGTTAGAGCAGCCGGAGATCGAAACCTTCGTGGTTCAAATCCCAGCTATGGCATTGAATTTTTCAGTTTCACTCTACCTGTCGGTCTGGATGGCTCAGTTGGTTAGACGCTGGCTTACTGATCCCAAGGTCGCGGGTTCAAATCCGGCCCAGGCCGATGGTTTTTAAGTGTGCTTAAAAACGACAGCTCCATGTCAGTAGATTTACTGGCATGTAAAACAGGCGCGGCTCCTCAGGGTAGGCTCCTCAGGTACCCTATCGTAATACATCAACAAATAATGTTTAACTATGATTCTGCATTTTATCATTTAAACCGTCATTTTCCCCTAAATTGCAGTTCAAGAAAAGTTTTCTCGGTTATAACGACCAGCGCATGGTCAAATCCTTTAATCTCAATTCCGATTCGTCAAAACTGCGCTACTTGTTTGAAACGCGCGGCAGAAATGAAACGCATGGAACCTGGGTAGTGGAGAGCCAGCAAGCTTACAGTCTGCCTGCCCGGCCCTATTTTCTCAGTACGAGGCCCTTGAACAGGGATAAGGAAACATTCCGCCTGTATACGCACTCCGAGCATGCGTAGACGCGTCTGCCAGCACTCAGAACACTTGCCTGCCCAAATCCGAATTTATGCGACATTTTCCGAACAGCCATACTCCACGAACGAAGATCTCAGAGATCTGTCGTTATCTCTGTATAATACCGGTATGACCGACTTAATTAGTGAACTATTACAAATTCCGCTTTCGCGGCGCACTGTCAATGAAAAGAGGAGTGTTTCAGCTATTTAACACAAAGCTACAGTCAGACAATTTTTCAATTTCTTAATCCATTTTAGTCATGGGCGTCGCGAAACGGGGGCAAGGGGGGCCACGGCCCCCCCCTTGGAAGTTGGTGAACTTAATGTGCAGTCAGTTACTGACTATTAAACTATTATTTTAATTTTGATGTAAAGAACAATTTTTGTTTAGCACAAATTAATACGGTTATCTGCAACAAATACTATATATGTTGACAGTAAAATAATGATTTAATATTATATGATTGCAAATTTCCAACATGTGCCCCCCCCCCCCTGGAAAAAAGTCTGCCGACACTCGTGATTTTAGTTTCGGCGGTAATTCGTCCGTAAGTCACACTCATTCACTCTGCTCTTATTAAACAACCAAATGATATATTGTTTGCGTTATCCGCAATGACTTCGCCCCCTATATTTCGGATAAACGGGGTTTATTATTATTATTATTATTATTATTATTATTATTATTATTATTATTATTATTATTATTATTATTATTATTATTATTATTATTATTATTATTATTATTATTATTATTATTATTATTATTATTATTATTATTATTATTATTATTATTATTATTATTATTATTATTATTATTATTATTATTATTATTATTATTGTTGTTGTTGTTGTTGTTGCTGTTGCTGTTACACTTTGCCTACCCTAAAATTTTGACTGCGAGCCGCCACTGATGTAAAATAACTCCTGCTGGACGAAATTCCGGCATACCGCTGACGCTTATGTGATCCTGGCAATTGACAGCGTCGTTAAACAACAAAATACTTAAATACTTCACTCTACCTATTTACCACATTGTACTACACACGGCTAGTGTGGAAAAACAACAAATTTCCATGTGAAGTTGTCTCGGAAGAAATAAGTATTGCACCAAATTGCTACGTTGTTGTAGGAACCGCCACTGAACTGTTCACAATTCAAATAGCCATACTTGAATGTATTGTGGCTAAACTGTCTCGTTAGCTACATGCATCATAATACGTTTACCTGTTGCTTGTGTCGGTCTGGGTGGCTCAGTTGGTTAGACGCTGGCCTACGGATCCCAAGGTCGCGGGTTCAAACCCGGCCCAGGCCGATGGTTTTTAAGTGTGCTTAAAAACGACAGCTCCATGTTAGTAGATTTACTGGCATGTAAAAGAACTCCTGCGGGAGAAACTTCCGGCACACCGGCGACGCTGATGTGATCCTGGCAATTGACAGCGTCGTTAAAACAAGAAAATAATTAATCTGTTGCTTGTGTTGGCAGCCTTGCAGTTTCTTCGATATGAAACGTTATTCATTTATCGATAATGACTCATCCATAAAATGGCGGCAGGTATGAAATTGAATAGCAAGAGCCAGCTAAACGAAATTCTGGAAGCCGTTGTGGAAAGGGTAACTTTGGAATTGGTACAAAACAGTATAATGTAGCATATAATCGGCATCTAAGGTGAGCACTGCAACATTCTCGTCTGTTGATCTTATTTCTCTTTGGCGCCTATATACCTCGAATCAATATTGTATTATTTTATTGATACGTATTTCGGCGCAGTGCATAAAATTGTGTACGCCATACCTGTTAAAATTTATTTCATTGTGCTCGTAAGCTTGGCAAACTAAAACTCGACACTTATATTGATCAGTCAACAGCAAACTTAAGGTTGCCATCTTACAAAAATCTTGTTTTTCTCTCTTTATAATAAACGGGATAAACATTTGCAGATATGGCTTTTATTACACATTTACTTGTAGGTACAAAAGGAATATGGGAGCAAGCTACAATTACTGTGCGTTACATTCAGTGTATGGTTTCATTTATGCCTTATTTACTAATCAGAAACAAATTTGGTAAAAGTGATACTCATGCAGAAGGGTGATTTAAACAAGGAGAGTGTGTATTGCACTAAACACAGTAGATTTCAACCTGTAAGCCACCCCTCTCCCTTTTCAAGATACTTTATGTAGGAAGTAAATCACTAAAATATTTCAACAACATAGTCCATTTTGTTACAACCTCACATGCACAAAGGGAACTGCATTGAATAGTAGTGAAATCACAAAAATGGCAATTTATTTTAGTTCTTCCAAACACGCTCACTACCAATTTATACATTACCCATTATTTCCTCCAATTCGAATCATTGGGTTTAGCTTCACAGATCCCAAGGCTACACTTTGCAGCTTAGGACCTGAAACTCTCTCGCTTAGTGTTCACTTCAAATGTTGGCAGCTTCTTCTTCATGTGGCATACAGCTCTTAAAATATAGCTAATGCCTCCTTCACGATGATAGCCCATTCTCTTCTACCTTTTTTCTCCACCTTCTTACTCCCACTCTTTGCAAGTTGTCCTCCAGACAATTCAACCATCTTAACTAGTTCTTCCTCTGTTTCTTCTCCCTCCCGGGGTTCCATAAAAAATCTTTATTCTAATCACATGTCCAGTCCATTCTATTCTCTTATCCTTTATAAGTGTTACTATATTTTAGTTCTTATTCACCATCCATCCATATCTTTTGTTGGCCCATAGATTTTCCTCAATATCTTTCCCATCTTTCCAGCTGTGTTTTGCTTTCCTCTGTCATAGTCCATGCTTGACATCCATACATCACTATGGGTTTTATAACTACATTGTATATCTGCAGTTTAGTCTGTTTTGACAGGTATCATGTTTTCATTCTTTTGCCAAAGCAAAGAAACATCTGTTTCCTGCAACCATTCTCTCTTTTATGTCTTTCCTACAGTCGTTATCATATGTGACTAATGATCCTAGATATTTAAAATTATCTACTTCTTTATATTGTACGTTATTGATTTTTATGCCTTTACCTTCTAAAACATCTTTTCCTTTAATGTATTCATGTATATAGTTTTATTCTCATTCACTTCCAGATCTAATTTCTTCCTGTCTTGTGCTATTTGCTGATTGCCTCCGTAAGTACTGATACGGACTGAGCTACCATTACTAAATCATCTGCATATGCTAGATATTGCATGGATCTGTTCATGATACTTCCATCTGGATTACTCTGAAAATGTTGGCAGCTATCTTTACTTTCTCTGCTGGTAAGTAGAGGAAGTATTGTATTCCACCCAAAAAAGGCATTTTTAGAAAAAGGTACATGTGTGTATGTGTGTGTCTGTCAGTCTGTGGACAGCATAACTCAAAAACGAAAAGTCGGTTAGAAACCAAATTTGGTATTTGAGTATAATGTCTTTCAAGGATGTGACACGAAGATTTTGAAGAAAATAGCCCCACCCTACACTACCCTTTACATGGAAAATTTTTCAAAAATTTTGCTTTTCTTGAAACTGGCTCTAACAATTTTGATTAAAATGTCAAATGTTTGAGATATTTTTATGACAAATGAAATGTTGTTAGCTATTGCTGAATTTCTGTCAATGAAGTCATTAATCCTCTTGCTCTCCAATATTTTTCACTGATATTGAAGAGAGCAATAGCAGTAATAGTAACCGCTTTTTAGAGAGCACCATATTTTTATGTTTTGGCGGTCACATCGCTCTCTCACAACCCCCAGAATGTCTGGAGGACCACACCTGTCGTTGGTTTACGGGTCTCACCGACCTGACCGGGAGAGTTATCAAAATAAATTCACCGACCATATCCTCTGATTACCAATCAGAGGATGTTACATGCCATGACAGGTCAGCATGTTAGGGGTTAAGACTTTATAGAGAAATCAGAGAAATGGAGAGGTTGGAAAAATAAAGACTCCCTAGCCCTCTGGAACCCTAATAGCATCGGGGTCGGAAGAGAACAAGAGATGACCAGGATAAGGTCAGATAGAAAAGTTACAGTGAGGAGCAAAACACCAGTAAGTGGAAGTAATGTTCTGCTCAGCTTGGGTACCTTGTGGTCGCCATTCACATATCCCCTAGACGGAGACCCCTGAGTAATGACAAATGAAATGTATATTTTGAATTTTCTGGCTATAGCCCCTGTAGTCATATTTACTCTGGATAACTTTTGCATAACTGGTAAACTGTTAGAGATAGACAAAATCATACTATACAAAAAATGTAGATCTTGCTAAAATACACAATTTATGTCCAAATAAATTTTCTTGTAGGGTGAAGCATTTCGGAGATATTCCTTGTTATGTGTGTGAGTTTCAGAAAACAAAACTTTCATGAAATGGAACATTGTTATCTTCTTCCTTTCATAGAAGTTTGAAAACAGTGTTGTTGTAATTAATTTAATTTAAAAGGTGAGTTAATTAATAACACTGAACAACACTTACAAAATATTTTTCCGGGACGCGTTTCGAAGGTTAACTTTCCTCCATTATCAACCGGACAATAACTGGGTTTCCATGGTGTTTCATGGTACAGATGGTGATGCTTCTTCTGAAGTTTCTTCTGGTAACGGTTCAATGAACTTACTGAAAATGTCACTCTGAGGAATGTCGAAATTGAATACTCGGTTTCTATTTTTTAAAATAACAAGAACTGTCCACATGGGAACAAGTCTTTATTTTAAAAAATAGAAACCAAGTATTTAATTTCGACATTCCTCAGAGTGACATTTTCAGTAAGTTCATTGAACCGTCACCAGAAGAAACATCAGAAGATGCATCACCATCCGCACCATGAAACACCATGGAAACCCAGTTATTGTCCGGTTGATAATGGAGGAAAGTTAACCTTCGAAATGCATCCCGGAAAAATATTTTGTAAGTGTTGTTCAGTGTTATTAATTAACTCACCTTTTAAATTAAATGGAACATCGTTCATTTTTTTATATGTTAAGCGTGTAAAGAGAACGGAATCTCAAAGCTTTTTTAAGTTTTGACTATCACTCAAAGCATACTGTAATTTAATATTTCCCTTGCACCTACAAGGAAATAAGCAATAAGATAATTTGCACAAATGTTTATCTTAACATGAAGAAGATACAGGAGTAAGAATTTGTAAGAATGGTTAGTACAAGAATAGAGAAAGTCATGTGAGTGCAATACATCAGATTTTTTATAAATAGCACAGCCATGAAGTTCACTCTACCAAACTAAGTTCAGCATCTTCCAAGGGATGCAATATGAAGATTTTCAAGAAACATCCCCACCCCATGGAAAATTATGGCTCTAAATGATTTTGATTAAAAAATACCATATGTTTAAGTTGTTTTCTAGGAATATCCTCAGAAGTCCTCTTCATTCTGAATGACCTTTGCATAACAGGTAAACCTTAAGAAGTTGACAGAATCTTACATCTCTTAAAGCATACAACTCATGTGAAATACTTTTTTGTGGAATAATTCCATTTCATAGATATTTCTTGTTATTGGTTTTAATTTTAAAATACTTATACTTTTGTCAAATAGGAAGTTATTTTTGTCCCCCTTCCCCACTCTTTCATGGTCATGCAAAGAGAACAGAATTTCAAAGCTATCACATAGCGAGATAAAAGATTTGACTAGTTATCACTTAAAGCCTACTGTGTTTCCATTGTGTCTAATTATAATGAAATATGTATAAAACCATTTCTACAAATGTTCATCTCCATTAACATGAAATAAATAGAAGAATAACTTTTTTATTTAAGAAAAGCGTAAAACGTACACAGTGAAATATAATTATTCCTGTCCTAGTTGTATTATTGAGACTGTCCTCTTTTTGCAATTTTGAGCATGATATCTCTCAGTGTTTATCATACAATTTGCACATGCAGTCTTCTTCCGGTTGATGGAATCTTTGGTTCCGAGATAGTCTGTGATGAAAGCCATGTGTGGCATATCCTGTCGTTATATGCCGAAGTTCATAGTTCGGTTGTTTCCAGTCCGATGCTGTAATAGTATCTGTTGTGTAGAATTTGGGCCATGTGGCATTATTTTTCTGTCTTAGTAAGTGTAGTGTCTTTTCGTAGGCGTGGGTATTTGGTAGCCAGAATTGTGCTTCAATGTCCTCGATGAAGAAGGTTTCATTTGTCAGCACATATGTTAACCTCGATGGTGCTGACTTCCCAACTCCTAGAATCTGTTTTAGGTAGCAAGCTTTGACTTTCTCAATTGTTGACAGGTTTGTGATTGTAAGTTTGTCCCAGATGATGTTGATCCCGTAGGTTGCTATAGGTGCTATGGCCGTCTTGAGATTTGGTGCGGTTGTTGGATGTTAAGGTTTTTAAGAATAGTTTGTTGAAAAAGGCTAGCAAAAGCCATGTGAATGCAACCCATTAGATACCTGTTTTTATTTTAGTACCCATCCCATGTGAATTTATTACGGAATTGTCTTCAAATGGCCAAAGGCATTTTATTTCAAAACAATTACACATAGACTTGTTTTAATATTAATATCTATTTTTATGAATCATTGTTTTGTTTTTATTGGACAATGCAAATTTCATGTTGTACATGATTAATGGTTAAAAACAATAAATTGCATTTCTTCCCCTACAAAACTCTGATCTAATGAAATTGCCTTCTAGTCCTTTTTGCTTAAACTGTGATGCATTTATGTTGATAGGCATGTAGTGTAAACCCTTGCAGACATGGAGGTACATGTTGGAGTAGCGTGGATAGCTTCTATTGCGCTTGTCGCCCAGGATATACTGGCAAAACCTGCCAAGGTAAGTTGTAGATAACTTTAATAAAAATAAATATTTTGTTTGTTAATGATAGTCAATTGCCAGGATAATATCAGTGCCATCTGTGTCAATGAATCAATACTGAAATTATAGATAATAAAAAATTAATCATTAAAATAATAATTTTAAATTAAAAAAAGTGAATAGAGAAAATGAATGCAAAAAGGGACCAGCCTCACGAAAAGCTAAATAGTTTCAACAGTGTTTCCTTTCCCCCCCCCCCCCTTTTTTTTTTCTGATGTCAGAGCGAGGTCACTCTTAGCTTGTCTATTGAAGTGAACAGACCTAAATTTTTTGGAGCATCTAAGTGTGTGGAAACCAACAGACACACGTTATCATAGCAAAGCATATTCTAGGTGTATAATTGTGAGCACAGTTTTATTTGACTGGTGAATTATTTTATAATAGATGTATACTGGTCAGCAACGCCTCAGTGGAAATAGTGAAAAGATTGAAACTTTTATTAAAAGACGTTATCATCAGAATTGGTGTCATCCTTTGAAAATCAAACCCACACATATTCAGGGAGAGAAACCTCATAGCTTTATTGGTGGCAAAGGACTGAATCAAAGGACAGTTATAACACCACCAGTCAAAGCTGACCATAGAACTTAAAGGGAGCAACACAAATGAAACAATTAAAAAAGTTGGAAGTTTCTTTCCTATTTGGTGTTAAAATAGTAATGGTAAACACTGAGTAAAATGACTGAGAATACCATAAGAATTGCATATCAAGTAGATGTTAACACTCCAGAATCCTGTGGCACACACAATGTCCCTATCTACAAGGCTTTCTTTGATAGAAAAATTATGGCATGAGGACAGTAGACATTGCAGGAACAGGAGTGCTAGTCTAAGGTAAGGAGTGCAATCTACTAGTTTTGTCTCTTTCTGATGTTTCGGGTATGCTCTGCAGTTTAACACTCAAGTCCTGTGTGTGAAATGCAGTACCTACTTTCTCTGTTTAGCATTGGTAAGAATTATAGAAACTAAAATTCACTGTGCACCTTTGTCACATAAAATACATAATCTTTTTGTGCTTCCATACTGCACACCTGTAGTAAGCAGAATTGGTCTGAGGTGCACTCAAATTTGTTAAGTCCCTGAGTGGGCCAATTGTCGAATTACTTGATTGAGAAGCAGCAGCAGTCCCTGGTTGCAAAACCAACCTATACCAACTAGGAGGGACTGAGGTGCTGACCACATCCCAACTTTTAGTATTGCACCCCACTCATGATGCCTGCGGTGAGCAGATGTGGTAGATATAGCGGCCAGACAGTAGCTCTTAGGGCAGAAAGGGCTGTTGCGCTGTGCACCTAAGCCATATAAAATACATAATTGCTTTTATCTCTATACTTCTTACCTGTAATAATTGAGAAAGTATTGTATTATACCCAAAAATTCAGCATTCAGATTTTACTAGAAGTTCACATTTTCAGACTCTGTGAATCCAAAGAAAAAAGCATTTTTAGAAAAAATGTCTGTGTGTGTTTCAGTGAGTAGCCTTGGAAGCCCTCTTCATCTGAATGACTTTTGCATAACTGGTAAATTCTAAGAGATACACAAAAAATTACTGCACAAAAAATATACACGTTCTTAAAACATAAAATTCATTTAAAATAAATGTTTTTGGTGTTAGCTTTTTCCGACGTATTCCTTATTTGTTTGAATTTTTAAATGGGAAGCCATGTTTATTTTGTCTCTCTAAGTGATGCAAAGAACATGAAATTTCAAAACCATCACATAGAAACATGTCTTTCAGAAATATGACCTGCTGTATTGTAAAAGGAAATTTATAAATGTGATTTGAAACTTTTTCTGAATTAACAAGAACTAATAGTAAGCTGTTTAAGAGAAGTTTGTTGGGTAATGTAATGCAACGCAACAGATTTGTTTCTTCCAAAATGAACAGTTAAAGCAGTTGGCAATGTTGCTGTACACAGCCTTAGGGGCTGTGAAATACAGTGTGCCAGTGCATGAGAAATGAAAATAGCCAGCAGTAGCAGCACATAATTTGCACACTGTTGGAATTGTGTAGTTGGCAGTGCATATAAGATGATAAATGTAGTAACTTTCAGCAATGCTCTATATAGGTAAAGTAGATACGAACCCAAATGAATAACAATTACAGATAAATGAGGATCTCTTCATATTACAATGAAACAAATTAACTTGTGAATCACATAACCTGAAATAACTATAAAATTATAAGGTTGTTCAGTAGGTAGATAATGTTGAATATGGATATATTTAGTAAATATACCTTTATAAAAGAAGTACAAAGTGGTGTGTTAGAGGCATAAATGATATATCTGAAACAACTATGAAATCATAAGCTCATGCAATTGTGCAGTAACCATAAAATATGAATATATATTTCATAATGTATTTATGAAACAAATACAAAGTTTTATAAGAGCCACATGTGACAGGTGATTTACAAATGAAATGCTTTAAATATTGGATTCTACTGGAAATAATTGTCGCAAATTACTGGTGATTACAACTTTATTTTAAATGCTGATTTCCATTAATAATTAACAGCTAAAGGGAATGAAGAAAAAGAAAATCTTCACTTTGCAGCACTTTCTGCAAATGTTACTCCCCTTTTCTCTTTTATTTACATTCTCTCTGTAATTACATTTCAGTTTTACTTCCGTTCCTCTTTGCTAACATTACTCCACTATTGACTGGCACCATAGCTCAGTCGGTAGAGCACCTGCCTTCTATGTGAAGGAGTTTGGTTTTAATTCCCTGGAGGGTGGCAATTTTTCTTTAGTAAGGATTATTCCACACCCTCCCTTGAGTTTGGAAGAATAAGAATGTGAATTTGTGTGTGTGAATCCGAAGATTAACACCAGTAGTAAACGAGTGAACATTATTGCCAATAAGCAATTGTTGCAAAGGCAAAGCCACCAATATGGCCTAGATATTAAAGATGAGGTATAAATGGAGCAAAAAAAATTTACTGCACCATTTAGTTTGCACTTGAATTCCATTACCTATGTTCCTCTGTTGCGTAATTAGCAACCTCTTTGTCCACTATGGGGGATGTATATTTCATGTCAAGTTGGCATGGTTTAGCGAGATTGCACATCAATAAGCCCATATATGGCAACAGTACCAAATGTTTTATTACACTGGAGCACAAATTGCTAAAGTATTGAAATAATGTATTGCACTTAGTAGCAGTTACCTGGATCATTAAATGATGGCAACTGAAAAGGAGTACAGTAGATATTCGAAATATGTCTCTTTTATCCTTAAATTATTTTGTTCCATGTGTGAAAGTTGCAATGATTTTAAATTTTGGTGCGGTTTTTATATTATCATTGCCTAGTAGCAGGAATAATGTTCTTACTGAATGATGAAATAGTGTGATATCAGACACGATTTTTATCTTCAGGGTCGAGGTTACAGAATGGAATGCATAAATCAACGTTCCTTTATCACAACATATTTATTCGTTAATTTACACTTTCAGCACCATATTAATTAATCAACAATTTTCACAGTTTGGTAGAATCTACACTGTATAAAAGTTTGGGTGAAAGTTACATGTTCACGCACTACCAAAAAAAAACACATCCTTTCATCTTGAGCACACAGACGCTAATGAAAACAGTCCCTGGCGTCTGTATGACGCAACACTGCCATTCTTTTGTATTCATCTGCGCAATAGTTTCTATTGGTTGAACACAAAGTGACAAGAAAACATTGGCTATCTTGAATATTAAAAAATAAGTCCCTGATACACCCAAACAAGAACTAGAAATTTACACACATTTACAAAAATATTTACATGAACGATTTTCTATTGGTCAATATTCTGTCTCAATTTGAATCTGAATTCTATTTGCTGAATATTGTTATGAGCATGATTGTTTACAGAGGAGTTTGTACTGGAGGCAATACCAAGTGCTGTTCCTAGTGGAAGTCGAGAGAGTCAGCTGGACCTACAGATGCCCATATCAATCCATCTGGATCATCTCCACAATGTTTACATAGCAGCTGGAACTCTAGCTTGTGCTGTCGTCATTGTGGTGTTAACAGTAAGTGTCATTTCACATCTGCATAAAGTTGCTAAAACATTTTGGGAACAATTTTACTCTAAGTTTGCATATAAGTCAGTTGCTTCAGAAAGTAATAGGCTTTTTTTTTTTTTTTTTACTTCCTCTACTATGTATAGTAAGAACACAAAGTGTTGTTCCCCTCCCAAAAACTTGATTCCAAGATTTCACCAGAAATACATTCATGTACATATCTGTAAACAGCACCACTGAAAAACAAAATGTCTGCAAATAATCATACTTTTAAGTTAAGCATTTTCAAAAGATGTGAGACAGTGATTTTAAAGAAAACTAAGATAAACAAGGGCTTACTGCTCAAAACATGTTAGCTAATGCTGGATTTCTGACAATGAAGTCATTAATCCTCTTGCTCTCCAATATTTTTCACTGATGGATGGGGTGCTAGAAGTGGCTGGGCATATTTGAAGGTGGTCTCGGTCCATTTCCTCTTGCAGATCACATAGAGGACAGAGTGGTGAAGAATATATCCCAATTCTGTTTAAATGTTTTGCCAGACAATCATGTCCTGTAATCAACCTGAAGGTTGCAACTGCCATTTTTCGAGGATACTCGGGAATTACTACTCAGTTCTATTCTTTTTGTTTGGGTGAGACCACCTGCGTTCCATTGTAGAATTCTGATATTAGATCTTCTATTTATATGTTTTGGTTCTCGAGAAGTAGTCCCTGCCCGGAGATCCAAATGGGGGACTATTTTAACTCTGGAACATTTTACCCCTCGAGTCATATTTCAGAAATATTGAAGAGATTTAGCAGTAACAGTAACCGCTTTTTAGAGAGCACCATATTTTTATGTTTTTGCAGTTACATCGCTCTCTCACAACCTCCAGAATGTCTGGAGGGCCACACCTGTCGTTGGTTTACGGGTCTCACCAACCTGACCGGGAGAGTTATCAAAATAAATTCACCGACCATATCCTCTGATTACCAATCAGAGAACATATTACATGCCATGACAGGTCAGCATGTTAGGGGTTAAGAGTTTAGAGAGAAATTAAAGAAATGGAGAGGTTAGAAAAATAAAGACTCCCTAGCCCTCAGGAACCCTAATAGCATTGGGGTCGGAAGAGAACAAGAGATGACCACGGTAAGGTCAGATAGAAAAGCTACAGTGAGGAGCAAAACACCAGTAAGTGGAAGTAATGTTCTGCTCAGCTTGGGTGCCTTGTGGTCGCCATTCACATATCCCCTAGGCGGAGACCGCTGAAAAAATGTAAAATGTGGCCAAACCAGTTCTTGCCGGAATGGTAACTGATGGTTATGGGGTGGAAAGACAAAAGGATAGTCTTGATTTCTACATTTCATGATACCTCTATGTGGAAAACTACAACAATTTTGTAGGGGATATTATACTCGGCGCCAATTAAGAAGCGGATTGGAAGATGTTAAGCACATAGCGAAAAAGCATAAATGAACGGGATGGGATGAATGCGTCTTAGCGGTTGTCATAGCAATGAAAGGAAGGACCAATTAGAGCTAAGGCATTATAATGTCATTTCTATAGAAACGGTACACACAAGGACCCTGTTGCCGATGTGTAACATGTGATTAGCATGTGGCTGATGAACCCAGCAGTAACAAACCGCTTTTGTTATGTTCTGCTATTGCTGCATATAAACAAATAGTGCTGCAGTCTGGGCTTGCAATGCAGTGCTTGCACCAGTTAACAGATTACCTGTGTATTGTGAAGTTTGTTTGCATTATTCTATATACGGTTATTTGCCTTGTGTTTACGTGTGTCTGAGTCTGTGAATCTGTGCGTGTTTTGCAAGCTTTTGCATTTAAGCTAATGATTTTAATGTGTATTAAAAATGTCGACAAATAGTGACAAAGAAAGTGCTGCCAAATGAAAAATTGAGCGTACTTGCAAACCTAATAAACTGTTTGGTGAAGGTATCCCAATTAAAGGACAAGCGCAGGAAATAATATGCTCTGTAAGAGAATTTGGACATCAGTGGCAATTCCCCATTAGAATAAGCATCAATATTTCACAGGTAGACTCAGGGGTCTCCGTCTAGGGGATATGTGAATAGGGACCACAAGGTACCCAAGCTGAGCACTTCCACTTACTGGTGTTTTGCTCCTCACTGTAACTTTTCTATTTGACCTTACCTTGGTCATCTCTTGTTCTCTTCCGACCCCCATGCTATTAGGGTTCCCAAGGGCTAGGTAGTCTTTATTTTTCCAACCTCTCCATTTCTCTAATTTCTCTATAAACTCTTAACCCCTAACATGCTGACCTGTCATGGCATGTAATACGTCCTCTGATTGGTAATCAGAGGATATGGTTGGTGAATTTATTTTGATAACTCTCCCGGTCAGGCCGGTGAGACCCATAAACCAACGACAGGTGTGGTCCTCCAGACATTCTGGGGGTTGTGAGAGAGTGATGTGACCGCCAAAACATAAAAATATGGTGCTCTCTAAAAAGTGATTACTATTACTGCTATTGCTCTCTTCAATATCATCAGTGAAAAATATTGGAGGGCAAGAGGATTAATGACTTCATTGTCAGAAATCCAGCATTAGCTAACAACAACATATTTCACAGGTATGTTGCTTTTGTTAACGCAAATATTTAGACTGATATATAATTGCATATTCTAAAAACATGTAGATCTCATTAAAGCACACAATTTATATCAAATGCTTCATTTTTTACATTTTTTGTGGATTTAACCATTATCAAGACATTCTGGTGCTGTTTTTATGTATTACAAATGTGATGGTGATGAGCTTTTGACTCTTCCGTTATCTCAGGTCGTGGTGCTGGATGGAATGAACATACACTCGGATTTAACTTTGGTGAAATATTTTATTCGCACCTTCTTGTTCACAGTATTTAAATCGTATTACAGTAGTAAGTCTTTTATTTCAGTGGATCGACTTCCCTAGCATTGCCGGGATTTAATGTCTAAAAATCTATCACTTTATATTTGGTCTATTTTACGTCCTTTTATTTAATCGCACACTTCGTATTAAATAACTTATTAAAGTTAGCTAATGTCTTACTTATTTTACACAAATTAACGGTCTTTAAACACTTAGTAAATTTACTTTCACTATTTTATGACGCGTACACATAAAAATATGTCCATCTTCACCAAACACATAGACACTAATAACTAGACAATTGGCGCCGCATTACACTTCTTTCTTTTTGTGTACATCCGCGTATGCGTCCATCAAATAGTTCCTGTATTGTTAGGGAAGCGATCCTTAGCCATTCTCCCTTCGCTTTCAATATTGAACACATATAATTCTTTTATTTATACATATATATTAAAACTAAATATGGAAATATTTATGACGTCTTTAAACAAACTAAATTGTTTGTAACAATGAACATTAGTAACACGTTTTCGTCATTTAACCAACTCATACCAACATCAAAAACAAATTACAAAATTGCACTCTTAACAAATATTCACATAAACGATTTTCTTTTGGGGTCTTACAATATCCTGTCTCAATTCTTTGTTTTCAGTTTAAAAGGTGAGTCAATTAATAACACTAAAGCAATGCTTACATTTTTTAATTTTCCGGAACACGTTTTGAAAGTTAACTTTCCTCCATTATCAACCAGACAATGACTGGGTTTCCATGGTGCAGATGGTGATGCTTCTTCTGATGTTTCTTCTGGTAACGGTTCAAAGAACTTGCTGAAAATATCTTTCTGGGGAATGTCAAAATTAAATACTCGGTTTCTATTTTTTAAAATTAAGATTTGTTCCCGTGTGGACAGCTCTGGTTTTTCGGTTACGTGTTCGAGGAGCTTCGGTTCTAGCTTTATGTCATGATTTTTTGTCCAAAAGTGAAAAGCAACTGCTGATTTTTCCAATTGTTTGCTCTTGATGTTCCTAACGTGTTCCTTGGATCTAATTTATTGTGCACGTGCATTGGAGAAACGTCAGACTTAGAAAATTTCTCAAGTCATATGCTCAAAAGTAATTTTGTAGAATGTTGCTACAGACTACATCATAAGCTGTGGTTAAGATGTGACATAACCTGCAATTGTGTATCAAGTTCAATAAATAAAGTAATGAAATGAACTCTTCAGTTATCATGGTAGTGATAGCAATACTATTAAGTGTGATTGTTTTTCTAGGTGGCAGCTTGTCACTGTCGTGTTCATGAGACGTACAAGAGATGCTTCCTAAGTGCAACGCCACTCCTACCATGCAAAGTCACAAGATTAGATGAAGTTAGCAAACCTGGCAGGTGAGCAATATAAACCATATTTCACATTTTCATAGTTGTTTATTAGTGCAGAGAAATTTATACAAGAAACATTTTATCACCACAGTTTAATTACAAATAAGAATTTAATACTAATGATATTTGAAACTACAGTTTGCTTTTTAAGTACTCCTATATATAAAGCTGTGATCCTCATAATCTATATTAAGTAAAGAGAAGTATGGTTGGATGTACTCTTTAGGCTACCTACCAAAGCATTTATACTGTAACTTAAAACAACTGCTCAAAACTTGTTCTCATAAACATTCACAAGCAAAATGGATGTAAAGGTAAGGGGACAGCAGTGGACAGTGGAAGAGAGGAATATTGTTAAATATGCACAAATAAAACAAATTGTTCTCCAAAATTGACAGTGCAGTCAACAGAAGTAAAATTATGGTGTTCTGCATCATTCAGCACTTCATACATACAAATAGTGTTGTAATGGCGTTCCTTCTTAGCTCATCACCAGAGACAGGAGGTAAATAATAAAATGGTGAAGCAGAATACAAGAACAACACCATCCGAGATTAGGGGATGCTTTGAACAGTATTCTGGTATTTTGATTCATGCAGGGAATTAAATTGGTTTTAAATAGTGCTGGTTACAATGCCCGTGTTCCTAAGAGGAAACCATCTGTCAATCATCTGAATCAGAAAAGGCATCTAGAATTTACTAAACAGTTTTTGGTGGATGAGAGGTAGAATCAGAATTGAAAAATTCAATGCCGCAGCTGGGATTTGAATCACAGACCTTCAGCTTGCCGTATGGTAGCTCTAACCATTAAGCTACTGTGACAACCTGCCAGAATGACATCTGATTCGTATTTCTCCCAGTAGACCCCACAGGGAGTCTCACATCAGAGACAAATAGCCCAAGGATGACTTACTACCGTAAGTACTTGATATCCTGGATTCAATTCCACACGGCATGTGGAAGGCCTGTGGTTCAAATCCTGGCTGTGGCATTGAATTTTTCAGTTGCAATTCTACCTCTCAAACATTACCCACACAGGCTTGTATTTAGAAACACCAGCAATAAGTTTGTGGGCATAAATAAATATGTGGTGAAATTTAATTTACAAACTGGAAGCAGTACACTGTGAAGCTCAATATGTTGTTAGCTAATGCTGGATTTCTGACAATGAAGTCATTAATCCTCTTGCTCTCCAATATTTTTCACTGATGGATGGGGTACTAGAAGTGGCCAGGCATATTTGAAGATGGTCTCGATCCATTTCATCTTGCCGATCACATAGAGGACAGAGTGGTGAAGAATATATCCCAATTCTGTTTAAATGTTTTGCCAGACAATCATGTCCTGTAATCAACCTGAAGGTTGGCAACTGCTGTTTTTCGAGGATACTCAGGAATTACTGTTTGAATGTTTGGTAGTTCCCATCTTTTATTCTTTGATTTTTCATAGTAATATTTTGCAATTTTTTTGAATTCAGAGTTGACTAATCTTTTAGCTGCATAAAATAGTAGATTAACTATAGATTTTTGTACACCGCTGGTACCCTTTTTGCAAGAAAATCAGCTTTCTCATTACCACTCAGTCCACAGTGAGCTGGTATCCATTGGAAGACTAGGTGTTTTTGAAGTGCTGTTAGATGGGTAAGGATTTTCCAACATTCTATAATTGTTTGGTTTTTTGGTGACAACTTGGAAGTAATTGCTATAATTGCTGCCCTGGAATCTGAGAGAATAACTGCTTGCTGAAAATGTGAAATTCTGTACAAAAGATTTTGTAGGGCCATTCGAATTGCTTCAATTTCTCCATCAAAGTTAGTAGTTCCATAACTTAAAGATTTGTAATAATAGGAAAAGAGGTGACATGTGACTCCAGCACCTGCTCCATCTTGGTTTGATATCAATGATCCATCAGTATAAATATGGAGCCATTCGTGTTCTGGAAATCTAGTATGGATTGTCTCTAACGCCAATAATTTTAGAACACTAGTTGGAGTATCACTTTTCTTAACTTCTTCTGACAGGTGTAAATAATATGTGATGTCTAATGTATGTATCGGATTGACTTTAGATATGAAGTTTTTCTTTAAATTAGGAAGGTATACATTCTTCTTGATGTCTTGAATTTTGGAAAGAAAGCTCTCCTGAGTCTTTAGTGTATGTGTAAAATTTCTCTTGTGCCATGTATTGAATGGGAGTCTGATCAATTTTTAGTGTTGAATAAGAGCCGCTTTTTCTATTTCATATTCAAAGGGGTATTGGTTGGTTAGTATTTCCATAGCTGGTATTGGTGTGGTTTTGATAGCACCTGTAATTAATCTCAGACTTTGGTTTTGAAAGATTTGAATTTTTTTTGTGTTTGCTGTTACAAGAACTTCGCTGCAGTAAGTAAATAATGGCTTTATATATACATTGTATGTTGTGTTAAGAGTTGCTCTGGAACATCCTCACTTCATTCCTGTTAGACGTTTTAACAGTGAAAGGCGCCTCTCTGCTCTTTGTATTACATTTTCTATTTGTTTGGTTCATGTAAGTTTGGTATCAAATGTAACTCCTAAATATTTTGCTTCCTTTGTTTCTGCTAATTGTTGACCCTCAAAATTTAGTTTTATTTTTAGTGGTTTTTTTCTTAGTGAAAAGAATTGGGAGGTGAAGCTCAATATTAATTGCTTTTAATAAACTCTTTTAGTTAAATAAACACAAAATTGCTTCATACAAACTATTATTTCACCTGCCTGCTGTGCTAGGGGTCGCAGGTTCGATTCCCGGCAGGGGGTAGGAATTTTTCTCCAGCCAAGATTATTCCTCATCCTTCCCTGAGTCTGGAAGTATGAATGAAACTGTGAATGTGCGTGTGAATCCAATGTATAAAAACCCCACTGTAAACGAGTAAAACCAATAGTCAAGGCCGCCGATATGACCTCTGCAGTTAAAGGCAAGATATAAATGGAACAATAAAAAAAACAAAAAACTATTATTGAAGAGCTCAAACACATACTACAAGCAGGTGAGAATATAGCAAGGAACTACAAAAAACTCAAAAAGAAAAACCAAATTGTAGAGAAGTCCACCTTTAAATCATAAAAAGACAAAATGAGAATTTATAAAATTCATGGACAACTAAAAACTTCCAAAGGATATTCAATGTTAGAATATAGCTTTGGCATCTCAGAACAAGTACAGTGTAAAAAATAGCTTTGGCATCTGAGAACAAGTACAGTGTAAAAAACCTCATTCCATCCAGCAAAATAGACAAAGTTCCAGTAAATAAAAAACCAGGAATATACAAAATAGACTGTAATAATTGTGATAAAGTTTACTTTTGCAAAACAAAAGGAAACATAGGCACCAGGCTTAAACAGCATTGAGCCACTTAGTAAATAAACAGATTGAAAGATCTGCAGTTTCAGCTCATTCTAGAAAACAGACCATGATATCGAATATAACATCCATGTTTTAAAATATGTAAGTAGCCAAGAGATCTCAACACCTGGCTAAAAGTTTATATGAAAAAGTTCCAAACACACCCAATGAATTTTGATCTTACATTTGAAGAAAACCTGCTCATGAAGTTTGTCCATTCTACACCAGAGAGAAAACAATCGACTGTAGAGGATCGGCTAATTATATCTAATAGTCAAGAGCAGCCAATGATGTAGGAAAGTTACTACAAAACTAGCCCTGCATAAATAAATGTTTGTGTGAAGCAGTTTTGTGTTTATTTAACTAAAAAGTTTATTAAAAGCAAGTACTCTGTGGTAAATTATGTGAGCATGTTCTCTAGCTCCAGCAAGAGCAAATTCTACTTATTTGAGGGATGTGTCAAAAAGTAATCAGAATTATTTCTTTGCGTCGAAATACACCCAATCTGGAGTTCAGTTGTTGGCAGTACTGGGAAGGTCTGAACTTCAAGTGATGAAATGTCATGTGCATCATTTGTCTAGCTGTTCTCAGATGGAGGGAAGAAGGTGAAGTAGAGGAGCATATAGAGAGAGAGACAGACGTAGGTTTAAGGGCGTTCAACTACATGGTCATCAGTGCCCTTAACAATTCATGGCAAAAGCCAGATATAAACTTCAATCAAAAATAAAAGTACTAGTAAAAAGGAAAATATGTACATAAATATATCAGAGTGGTAAAGGCCAAAACAAAATGATAAAGATGTCAGAAAAGCATAAAAAATAGATATCTAAAGTTTCAAATTCTCAAACTCATGTTACACTCCACTAAAAACCTAAAAACTCTTATCAACCACTGTTTTATTGTCCCCTAAAACCTCTGCAAATCTGGCAGGCAACTGCAGAGAGTCTCGAAGGTGCACTAGAGAGGAACACTCTAGCAGCACGTGACACACTGACAAAAGGTTGTCGCAGAGCAGACAAAGAGGGACAGGGTCCCGTTTGAATAAGTAACCATGCGAAAAATTGCAGTGGCCAATTTGCAACCAAGCCAAGCTAACCTCCTCGCAACGAGGTATGCAAGAGGATGTTCGGAAGTTCTTTCACTTCTCTAAGCTTATTACTGCAGAGAGTTGACCACACTTTGTGCCACATCTTTAGTTGTAGCATGTATCAAGTGTAGTTATATTAAGAATACAAAATCCACCACAAGCACTGGAAATTTGCACCAAGCCTATAAAGAGCAAGCCATAGAAGTATTTTCAAGTGGTATTAGTGATTTCAACAGGATAAAAATGACCTTGAGGGACACCCTCAACTTCAGACCAGCATCAATGTCAGCACAGCTGATGTCATGTTGTGTGAAAATGTCATTTATCATTACCAAAGATTGCAGAGATTATGAATATATTGTATGGATCAGCTGAAGACATTGAACAAAATGTTCTACGGCACACGAAAGTTGCAATAAATTGGGTGCCTTGTGTGATGAATGATGAACAGAAGGCACACTGTATGATGACATGTCAACAATGAAAAGGAAAGCTTCAGTAAGAACTAGATTTTTTGGGGTCATTATCACATGTGACAAAACCTAGTTTAATCATTATGATCCAGTGACAAAACAGGAAACTTGATGGAAACTTCCTTCAAGTCCAAGAAATTGAATTGAAAAAGGCTCAGTTAAATGCACGAAAAATCATGCATCTTGTCTTTTCGATAAGCAAAACATGTGTAAGCAACATACTGTTACTGCTGATTGCTATTGTGGAGCATAGCCATTAAGGAGGAAATTTTTCAAGAAAAGAGCATACCTTGCTCAAATGGGATGGATCCTTCAACAGGATTGCACCTGTTCATTACTCCAGGAATACTCTGGAAACAATCGATCGCGGAATGAGAAAGTGAGATGATGCCAAATTCACATTATTCACCAGACCTAGCACCGTGACTTCCATTGTATCTTCCATCTTTACCTACAGTTAAAAAGAGCTTTCATAGTGATCATGAGTTAAACCATACACTTTTGGGCAGTGGCGGCTCCTGGATGATCATATATTTGCAACTGCACACCCAGTAATTTTTTCCTTTATGTGAATGTCCATTTACCTCTCTAGGCATGCGTATGAGAAAGCCTAATGCCAAACTTCCTTCTTTATGAACTTGTTCATTTAATTTTCCCACATCCTCTTTACCAAATGCCAGCCCATTCAGTCAAGTTGTAGAGACGCATAAACCAGATTCTGTGACTGGCGAAGGAACCTTTAGGGGTTGTGGGGAGTGGGGGAAAACTTGCAATAAGGAATAAGGTGACTTAAAGCAGCATGATCAACAAAGGTAAAACATGCAATTGTACCGTGCAAGCACTGCGTTCTACAAGTCTTTGTTTTCCTTGCTACGAGCATTTCCCTCCCAGTCGTTTAGCAGAAGTTACAATCAACTACACAGTTAGCCAACTTGATGTTTCGAATATAATGTAGCCATTTTCTATATTAAAATGATAAAATGATAGTTATGTCAGTATTGTAAACACAATTACACCTATTTTTACTTTCTTTACTGGTAAGTAGGGGAAGTATTGTATTCCACCCAAAAATTCGATGTCGAGATTTTACCGGAAATATATGTTTTGAGACCCCCTGAATCCAAAGAAAGCATTTTTAGAAAAAGGTCCGTCCGTGTGTCAGTCTGTGGACAGCATAGCTCAAAAACGAAAAGTCGGTTAAAAACCAAAGTTTGTATTTAAGTTTAATGTCTTTCAAGGATGTGACACGAAGATTTTGAAGAAAATAGCCCCACCCTAAACTAGCCTTTACATGGAAAATTTTTCGAAAATTTTGATTTTCTTGAAAATGGCTCTAACGATTTTGATTAAAATGTCATATGTTTGAGATATTTTGATGACGAATGAAATGTATATCTTGAATTTTCTGGCTATAGCCCCTGTAGCCGTATTTACTCTGGACGACTTTTGCATAACTGATAAACTGTTAGAGATAGACCAAATTATACTATACAAAACATGTAGATCTTGCTAAAATACACAGTTTATGTCTCAATAAATTTTCTTGTAGGGTGAACCATTTCGGAGATATTCCTTGTTATGTGTGTTGAGTTTCGGAAAACTTAGAACTTTCGTGAAATGGATCATCGTTGTTCATTTTTTTATATGTTAAGTGTGCAAAGACAACAGAATCTCAAACATTTGACTATCGCACAAAGCCTACTGTATTCTAATATTCCCCTTGCACCTACAAGGAAATAAGCAATAAGATAAGTTGTACAAATGTTTATCTTAACTAACACGAAGAAGATATAGAGATAAGAGTTTGTAAGAATGGTTAGTACAGGAGTAGAGAAAGTCATGTGAGTGCAACACATCAGATTTTTATTAGAGCATTATAAATGCACATCATTACTCTTCATGTCATAATTTACTAAGGCCAATATTTTAGTTTGGAATAGTTATTTTGTTACAGTATTTATTATTATTTGTTATGTTGGTGTTTCTCGCAGGAAACTGCAAGCGTAGACAAGTGGTTAGACCACTCGTTTCTCTAAGGACTCTATAGTCGCCAAAAAATATGTACATTCAATGCCTTAAAGGCTATCAGAATAATTCAAGGAAACGGGATGATAACCGAGTAATAGATATGATCAGTGCAATAAATCTGGATATACATAAGTCTTAATGACAGCTAAAAGTGAGCTGGTTACTAGATGAACAGGTGACCTGTTGACTGGATCTTGGAGAGTGCATGAGACAAATATCCCTACACCAGTTATGCGCCATATCTTCATTCATTCGTCTGTCTCTTGTTTCATTAAGTAGAGGACATGCACAATTATTTCCTTGCTCTATGTAATACCTTACCAGTTAACTTTGAAACCGTAGAAGCCATTGTTATAAATGTACTTTTTTTTTCTTTTCTTTACCTGATTTGAAACCGTAGAAGCCATTGTTATAAATGTACTTTTTTTTTTCTTTTCTTTACCTGATTACCTTCCCCTTATATAGGACTTATACCCTCTAAGACTTACAAGCCAGTGCCTAGGGTCAGATGCCTGTCGGGGAGCAGAGGAATCTATGGAGTGGACAGAGTGAAGACCTGGAAGCAGGTGGTCAGCCAAGTGCCAGGTATGATAGTGAGGAAGGGCATGATATGAAATGCATGCAAAATCAATGATTGGAAAGGTGATAATGGAGCAATTGTGGAATGAGTGGCGGGGAAAATCAGAGAACCTGAAGAAAACCTGCCTTGATGCCGCTTTGTCCACCACGAATACCACATGTGGATCCGTGGGATCAAACCCGGGCCACCAGCAGTTAGATCATTTGCCTATAACCTAAGTTATAGGTTCAAACCGAGTTCAATCCCATAGACCTGCATGTGGTATTCATGGTGGACGAAGTGGCATCTGGGTGGATTTTCTCTGGGTTCTCCAGTTTCCCCCCTCATTCCACCAATTGCTCCATTATCACCTTTCCACTCATCAATTTTGCCTGCATTTCATATCATCCTCTTCCCCACTATCATACCTGGCGCTTGGCTGACCACCCGCCTCCAGGTCTTTACTACATCCGGTCCATAGGTTTCTCTGCTCCCAGACAGGCATTTGACCCTAGGCACTGGCTAGCAAGTCCTAGGGGGTGTAAGTCCCATATAAGGGGAGGGTAATCAGATGAATAAATAATAATTAATAATATAATTATTATATACTTTATTATTATTATTTATTATAATTGTAAAACTGGGTGGGGGGGGGGGGGGGAATAGATTCTGCTTGTCAGAAAGAGGTGAACGTAAACTGTAGAAAAATAATATTTCACTATTGAGTATTTTTTTCCAGTTTTACTGAAAGTATCTTTGCAATGTTATATACAAATGTTTGAAATACAGTGTCAGAAAAAGCTCAAGACCACTCCGCTCCCTAAAATTAGCATTGCTAACTGACTTGTATAGACTTTATCACATTAAAAGAATTTATAAAATGAAGGGTTAGTTCTGATTTCAGAAATATTAAACAAGCCATTTGGTTAAAGTTGAAATATTTTTAAAGATCTTTCCTCAATGATTCTCATAATACAGAGTGAGGTGGTGCTGTGGTTGCATTAGCAACTCTCAAGTCAGTCGTCCTTGGGGTATTTATCTCAGATATGAGATTCCCTTTGTGGTCTACTGGGAAAAATACAAATCGGTTGGAGAACTCAATGTCATACTGGCAATTTGTCACAGTATTTCAGTGGTTAGAGCAGCCGCACGTGAAGCGCAAGGTCTGTGGTTCAAATCTCAGCTGTGGCATTGAGTTTTTAGTTCCAGTTCTACCTCTCAAACGTTGCTCAAACATGGCTTGTGTGTTTAAGAACACCAGTAAGTTTGTTGGCATAAATAATGCTATACTTCATTGATTTATTGGGCATCCTTGAAATTCTTTCTGACACTGTATTTTATTGCATGTTATAATTAAATAGATGATATTTGTTGGAAATCAATTTTTCTGGCATGAAACCAATGTGTAACAGGAATTTTTTATGGAGGTGGAATTTCAGAAATCGAGATGTAGAGAAAGAGAAGGGATCTTCTTCAGCCAATCGATCATTTCCAAATTTGGACACAACAGAAATGTACTATACACTGGATTTCAGTGATAGCCAGAGTTCTCCGCTTATACAGTAGACCAGGTAAGATTACAAATAATTGACTGCATGTGTTCTAATTCTAAATCTCACTTATTTCACCCCAAGATATTTCCAGGGCCCAGATTCTCATATCATTTTTTAATTGTTGCATCATGGACATTGCTAATAATTTGCATTTGCATTTTTAAGGCATTTGCTTTTCAGATTTTAACATAATTATTTTGTCATTTTATTGCTCTGTGTCTTTTAGTCGTTTTCTTACATTTACATTAATTATGCAGAGTGTATCTTTATCGGTGTCAAATATTTCAGGAACAACCTTCCATGTTAGTATGAAAATCATTTATTACTGAGTTACAAGACAACTGTAGGTTACGAAAATTGCTTTAAGAGCATTGATACATGGTCTAAGCTTACATTCCATGCTATTGCATATTTTGTTGCCAAATCTTGGAGTGTTTCATATTGATCAAATCCAGTTTGGATATGCTCTCTTGGAGTGTCAATATCCAACATAGGAGTCACATAAACCAGGGACTAGGTCTCCAAAGAAATAAATTAGATTCAAATCAGATCAAGCAGAATATGCAATGAATAACCGTAAACCAATCCATCTATATGGAAATTTGTCATTCAACAAATTTCTTACTATCATAATGAAATGAGTTAACACACCATTGCATAAGTCACATTCTTTGGATAACATTTATAAACATATCCTCAATTAAACGATGCAACTCATATGAGAAACTGTAGATACATCTCTGCATTCAGGTGTGAAAGAAAGAAATAGGGATCAATAAAGTGATCATGAAGGATTCCACTTCAAATGTTTAGACAGAACCTCAGTTGATGTCTGTCCTGTCATACTTTATGAGGGTTTTCATAGGGCCAGTTATGAGTATTATGAAAACTGAAGATGCTGTCACAAGTAAACCCAGCCTCATCAGTGAACAAGGTGCATGCAAGAAATTATAAACATGCACAATTCTGCAACATGCGATGGCAGAAAGTTCTTCTTGAGTCAAAGTCCCTCCACATTTAACCCTTGCAGTCGCATTGTCCAGATACAAGGGTAGTTTGATAAATCCATGACTTTGATGAGAAATCCTGCATGAATTACAGGTTTCTTGTTGGCACCAAAGTCATACACCTATTCTGTATGTAAATGTAAACCCCGCGCGACAGCCCAGGAAGGGCCAAGGCCTACCGCCCAGCCGCTGCGTCCCCCACCTCTGCCCACTACAGGCGTCATTGGTGAGGTGCAGTACTAGAGGGTGGGACGTGGTCAGCGCCCCGAGCCCTCCCGGCCAGTTATGCGGTCTTCTCGACCTGGGGCCACTACTTCTCCATCAAGTAGCTCCTCAATTGGTCCCCCCGGACCTAACGAGGCTGAGTACACCCCGTGCCAGACCTCCCAGAGGGGATAAAATCCCCATGCTGGTACCGGGGATCGAACCCGGGTCCTCTGCGCCACAGGCAAGCATGCTGCCAGCTGCGCTACGGAGTCAGCCTACCTATTCTGTATATAATTCCAAAAATTCATCACCTTTCTTAGAGCATTGTTAGGAGGCTGTAAGAGTTCTAGTTTTGTGCTGCTTCATAGAAAATAGAGAAAAGTCAATTTTGTATTCGCAAAAAGCATTACTTTTTGCATAGTAAGACAATGAAGGAAATGGAAGAAATGCTGAAAAAATATTACGAGAACTCTGCTCTATCACATGGCATGGTTCACAGAATTTTGATGTGGCCGTTCAAGAATGAGAGATATTGAGTGCACAGAATAGCCAGTTGATGTCACAATAGAAGAAATTGTGAGCAAAGTTCCAGATATTGGGACAGAAGGCCAACGAGTGAAAATCTCTGAGATAGCCAAGACCTTGCACATCCCGAATGAATGTGTACATAGTATCCTTCATGAATATAAGGGTATGAGAAAGCTGTCAGCAAAATGGATGCTGCAACTGCTCACAGTTGACAAGCAGAATTGTGAGACCATTTGAACATGTTCCAGTGCAATCCAAATGAGTTTTTGTGGCAGTTGATGAAACCTGGATTCATTATTTTCAACCTGAGACAAAGCAACAATCCAAGCAGTGGATTTCCTTCGGTGAACATGATCCAACGAAAGCGAAAACAGTTTCGTCAGCAGGAAAAATCATGGCAGCCGTCTTTTGGGATTCCCAAAGCATGATATTCATCCATTATTCATCCATTCATTACCTTAAAAAGGGTAAAAGACACAGATTCGTATTATGTCACAATACTGGAACAATTTCTCAAGAAGTTATTAAAGAAAAGACACCATCTGGTGAAGAAAAAGGTTCTCTTTTGCCAGGATAATGCACCAGCACACACATCTGATGTTGCCATTGCAAAATTTGTGAAATTGGACCACAAACTGCTACCTCATCTACCCTATTCTCCAGATTTGCCTCCAAGCTACTTCTTCCTTTTTGAAAACCTTAGAAATTGGGTCAGTGGGAAGAAATTCACATCCAATGAAGACCATGTCAGAAACAAACTGTATTTTGCAGACTTTCTAACATTGTATTTTATGGAAGAGTTAAAAAAATTGGAGAAATTTGCATCCACCTCACAAAGCACTTGTACTTTACAGCCAGTGCTTCGTACTTCTCTTGGTCTCACAACAGGCAAAACATTCCTTACAAATGAGCTGCTCTCTCTGTCAAGCATTGGTGAATTTGAGAGAAAGTTTGTGGATGAGTTAACTGCCTGTTATGTTACCTTTCTGCACAAAGCTCACATGCTTGTGATGCATTCCCAACTGCAAGGCCATAAAGGTAGTGAATATTGGTCTGTTCACTCGCAGAATACATTTTCTTCTGCCTTCTTTGTGCTACAACAAATAAATCAGCAGCCAACAATTTAGTTCATTCATATTATTGGTGTCAGCAAAGGTACAAATCCTTTAATAAATCTCTAAAAATGAAAGTGGCAGATGAGGCTGCTAAGTCTACCTGCTGTTTGCTGGAGGTTTCTAGAGATACTCTGCATTATACTTCCTTCACCATCTGTTTGCTGTCTGTTAGCAGTCCTGGGAAGCGTTATCTGGTACTCAACTGTGGACAGTTAAGGACACTGTACAACCCTGGCTGACCTCGTGTAGGGATTCCAGACGGCAAGAGATGATCTTAACCCACTTGAGATAGGCCACACAAGAGCCACTCATGAGCATCCTTTACGTGGTGACCCGGCATTTGTCTGTGCTACGTGCTCTGTTCCACTCTCTGTAGCACATGTCCTTCTTTATTGCCTATGATACACTTGTGAGCACCAGTCCCATGGCCTGGATTTTACTCTGCAGTCAGTTTGTGATTTGTTGCCCAAATTGGCTTTGGTAAGCAAGTTTAAACTTAAGAGGTAGAACTGGAACTTAAAAATTCAATGCCACAACTGGGATTTGAACCACAGACCTTCTGCTTGCCGGGTGGACGCTCTAACCACTGAGCTATTGTGACAAACTGCCAGAATGGCATTAAATTCTCAAGCCAGTTCGTATTTCTCCTGGTAAACCACTTGTATGTTTAAAAACACCAACAGTAAGTTTGTTGGCATAAATAAATAATAAGTTTAAACTTGTCTAAGGAGTCTAAAGTAAAAACAAATTAGAAACTAAAAGCTTCACTTATGTTAGTAATATTCCAAGTTGTTTGGTGCTAACAAATTTCAAGTTGACTCCAACTCATTCTCAAAGCTATACAAACGTTAGTTACCAACTCGAAATTTGTTAGCACCAAACAACTTGAAATACTACTAAGATAAGTGAAGCTTTTAGGTAACTAATTTGTTTTTATAGCTTTGAGAATGAGTTGGAGTCAACTCGAAACTTGTTAGCACCAAACAAGTTGTAATATTACTAAGATAAGTGAAGCTTTTAGTTTCTAATTTGTTTTTACTTTAGATTCTTGTTGCTTCACTGTTAATAGCTTCATTATTTCCTTATTTGTCTAAGGAGTTTTAAAGTTTGTTAATTTTCAATTTTTAAAGTGCTATTATGTCTGCTATTTTAAACGCTACTTTTTAGCAATACTGGTTTTATGGATTGATTTTCGGTTTTAACTTTTAACTCTTTTTTAGCCATCACATTTTAATGTTTTAACTGCGAGGCTACATGGGTGGTGAGTTTCTGTGTTTTTATCCTTTGACTTCGAGCCCTAATGACCTAGCTATCGATGGGCGCGTAAACCCAACCATAAACCCAACGCGTAAACCCAACCCACTCTCTAAAAAAGATTTTCAGACCCATGTTCATATAAGCTTTTTTAGATTTGATGTTGAAAGGATATCTCCAAGTATTTGACACCAGTAAAGATATACCCTATACAAAAAGTATTATGGTTCCATTTAAAATTCTGAGGTTGGCCCTCCTATGTCCCATTAGGGCCCTGTGGTAATATATTCCATATTACAATTTGGAAGGTCCCTTGCTCCAGTAACATTTGGAATTTTTGGCATTTGGGCTTGCTATTCATTTAAGAGATATTAACCTGTAATACTTTACGAAGGCCATTTAACTATATTTTAATCTGATACACCACATTCTGAACATAGAAATATGTTACGGTATAGCTCGTTTCATAGGTCAGAGATCATTCACAATGAAACTTAAGACATACAATAATGTAAACACAAGAACTTGTTTTATATTAACTTAAAATACATGATCACATTGACTGACAACATAAACGTATAAGCAAACATAGACTTTCATGTTTATGTCAAACATAAGAAACTAGCCAATCAGAGGTTAATTCTCATCACATGATCACTCTGCCATCTCTTAGATTTTCCATTGCCATGTGTTTATTCACTAATTCCCATTTTGTGTAAGATCATGGGCCAGGAATCACTGGGTTCTCTATAAAAACTGCCAGAAAACAAATTGTGATGGTAGGCGATGCTTTTTTGTGAGTTCAGGTGTTTAGTTCTTCATTTTGGTACATATAATATTACCTCTTTTGTCATGTGTACTATTGGTAGTTTCTTCACACACCACTCGCTATATTAGCTCAGCTGTTTCATGCTCTTTGCTACTGTTTAGGCTTTCATTTGTAAATTTAAATTGAACTTTTATTAATGGACACTCGAAGCTATGGTTCTCAGCATTCCATGCCACACTGGGTGTGAAAGACCACTCAGAAGTCTCTTTGTCAGGCTTAAGGTTTTTTTACATGCCATAAGTCTACGATATGGGACCATAGACTTTATTTCCCTTCTGAAAGAAGGATTTTTATGCCTTAAAAAGGTCCACCAGCCCCTGTTGGGTTTGAACCCATGACCCCAGTAACTAGGGGTGCATAGTACCTTCATTCACAGAGGATAATGCCTCTATTTGGAGGTTGTGTGTAACAACAAATCATGTTAACTCTATGCTTAACTTTTACATTGTTACATTAACCATCATTGTTGGTCTGGGTGCCTCAGTTTGTTAGGTGCAGGCTTATTAATCCCAAGGTATAGGTTCAAACCCAGCCCAGGCTGTTGGTTTTCTGGTGTAGTTAGAAGCAGCTGCCCTAAGTCAGATTTATTGGCATGTAAAAGAGCTCCTTGTGGACAAAATTTGGGCACACTGGCAGTGCTAACATGGTCCTAGCAATTGACAATGCTATTACCAAACAAAATTAAATTTGTTAATGATCATATCATTTATTAGCTGTCAATGTACTTACATAAGCCCCTGATATTGTCAAAATAAATATACACATAAAAGATACAAACAGAAAACATAGGATCAAAATACATATATTTACAAGTCTTCGTATATTTTCTATTCTTTTCTTCTGATATTTTCTATTAAAACACATTTTAATTCACTACCTATTAAATTGCTTTGCTTGATTGAATGCCTTAATTGTCGTGTGTAGTTTATGTGAAATCTGTCCCTTTACAAAAACATCCTTGTCACTAAATTTGGTTCATCTCCAAAATAATGATTATCTCTAATACTGAAATCATGTGCATCATTATTCTGCATATTCAGCTTATTTACAACAATGCTTAATTTTGATTGTGGATGGCCCTTTAGGTCCTATTTATGCATGCGATTTCATGTTGTGCAATGTGATCTGAAAGTACATTGAGTTCAATGAAAGCATTGGATAAGTGTGTCACACAATGGGTGAAGTGAATAAAATAGACAGTACTTAATGAATATTAAAAATAGAAGCACTATTGACAGTGAAGTATTCTTCAAGTTTGAGTTTTTTATTTTGAGTCACTTATTTACACACACCTTCACTAATAACTGCTTTTTTAAGCGGAAACGTTTTCAGGACCATTCGATCCCATCTTCAGCCGTTGGATGACTGACGTTATCCTCTTGTTCCTTTTCTCTGTTGTCTCTATTCTGCTGCCATCTGGTGTTAGGGTTGCAGAGTTTTAACACTTCATTCAATGCTGGTATTTCAAAATTAATAACTTTATTACTGTTTTTGATGATGTATATTTTTTCCCAAATATTCAGTTCTATTGGTGAATTAATAGATTTTAACAGTTTTATATTAAGGCCGATGTTGTGGTTTTCAGTCCAAAAATGATGTGCCACAGCAGATTTTTCAATTTGTTTTAATTTTATGTTTCTTTGGTGTTCCTTAAGTCTTATATCCAAATTTCTCTATGTTTTCCCTATGTAGCTTTTGTCACAACTATTACAGTTGATCTGGTAAATCCCCGATTTTTTATTGTATGGGATGGTATTGTTTAGTGGCTTATTAAGCAGGTTTTTTTAAACTGTATTGGTTTTGCGGTGCTAGTTTTATGTTTAGTTTCTTGAAGATTTTTTCAAATTTTCTGAAGGCCCAGGGATGGTACGTGAATTTCTTAAATTTCCAGTTGTTTGTGAGTGGTGTTAATGTAGTGGTTTGCGAAATTATCTTGAGCTTTTTTGCATTTTTTGACATGTTCCTAACGGTGGCTGGGTTGAATCCATTTAATATTGCAATTTCTTCTATGTGTTGTTGTTCTTTCAGAAATTCCTCTTTACTTAACGGGACATTATATAAACGATGTATCAAGCTTCGAAATGCTGCCAGTTGGTGTGAAATTGGGTTGCAATTGTTTTTCTTGATGTAATTGTCTACATGTGTGGGCTTTCTATGTATACCAAATTTTACACCATCTATATTTCTAGTAATTTTGAGGTCCAGGAAGGGTAATGTGTTGTTGTCTTCTATTTCAATTGTAAATTTTATATGGCTGTCCTGTAGATTCAGTAATTTTAGACAGTCGTCTTTTTGTTTCTGGGGGATTATAGCGAAAATGTCATCCACATATCTTCTCCAAAATTTGAATATATGTGGAAAGGCTTTAACTAAGTGAGATTCAAAAAAGCTCATGTACATATTTGCTAAAAACGGTGATAGTGGGCTCCCCATTGCTAGTCCTTTTGTTTGTCTGTAGAATTTGTTGTTAAATGAGAAGTAATTATTTTTTGTGCAAATTTCTGTAAGGTTAATGATGTCCTTTATTTCAATGGGGTCAACTGTAGTCGGAGTCAACCATTTTTTAATAAGTAAGGGTATTTTTTCCACCGGGATGCTGGTAAACAGAGCTTTAACGTCGAAAGACACCATAATGTGGCCTTCAGGGATAGAGTAATTTTGCAGGTTTTTTATGAGTTCCAAAGAGTTCTCAATTCCTAAGCTTTCGAATTTTTTGTAAGTATTCAGTTTTTTTTTACTAGCCACTTAGCAATATGGTAGGTAGGTGAATTGATGCCGTTAATGATGGGTCTCATGCTATTGTCCTGTTTGTGTACTTTTGGTAGGCAATATAACCTTGGCAAAATGGGGTTAGAGGGTTTTAGGATATATTTTTCCGATATTGTTAATGTTTCTGTGACTGATAAAGCTTTATTGATTGACGTGGTATATAAGTTTAAAGGATTTTTCGGAATTTCTTCATAGTCATTACATTCCAGAAGAAATTCCGAAAAATCCTTTAAACTTATATACCACGTCAATCAATAAAGCTTTATCAGTCACAGAAACATTAACAATATCGGAAAAATATATCCTAAAACCCTCTAACCCCATTTTGCCAAGGTTATATTGCCTACCAAAAGTACACAAACAGGACAATAGCATGAGACCCATCATTAACGGCATCAATTCACCTACCTACCATATTGCTAAGTGGCTAGTAAAAAAACTGAATACTTACAAAAAATTCGAAAGCTTAGGAATTGAGAACTCTTTGGAACTCATAAAAAACCTGCAAAATTACTCTATCCCTGAAGGCCACATTATGGTGTCTTTCGACGTTAAAGCTCTGTTTACCAGCATCCCGGTGGAAAAAATACCCTTACTTATTAAAAAATGGTTGACTCCGACTACAGTTGACCCCATTGAAATAAAGGACATCATTAACCTTACAGAAATTTGCACAAAAAATAATTACTTCTCATTTAACAACAAATTCTACAGACAAACAAAAGGACTAGCAATGGGGAGCCCACTATCACCGTTTTTAGCAAATATGTACATGAGCTTTTTTGAATCTCACTTAGTTAAAGCCTTTCCACATATATTCAAATTTTGGAGAAGATATGTGGATGACATTTTCGCTATAATCCCCCAGAAACAAAAAGACGACTGTCTAAAATTACTGAATCTACAGGACAGCCATATAAAATTTACAATTGAAATAGAAGACAACAACACATTACCCTTCCTGGACCTCAAAATTACTAGAAATATAGATGGTGTAAAATTTGGTATACATAGAAAGCCCACACATGTAGACAATTACATCAAGAAAAACAATTGCAACCCAATTTCACACCAACTGGCAGCATTTCGAAGCTTGATACATCGTTTATATAATGTCCCGTTAAGTAAAGAGGAATTTCTGAAAGAACAACAACACATAGAAGAAATTGCAATATTAAATGGATTCAACCCAGCCACCGTTAGGAACATGTCAAAAAATGCAAAAAAGCTCAAGATAATTTCGCAAACCACTACATTAACACCACTCACAAACAACTGGAAATTTAAGAAATTCACGTACCATCCCTGGGCCTTCAGAAAATTTGAAAAAATCTTCAAGAAACTAAACATAAAACTAGCACCGCAAAACCAATACAGTTTAAAAAACCTGCTTAATAAGCCACTAAACAATACCATCCCATACAATAAAAAATCGGGGATTTACCAGATCAACTGTAATAGTTGTGACAAAAGCTACATAGGGAAAACAAAGAGAAATTTGAATATAAGACTTAAGGAACACCAAAGAAACATAAAATTAAAACAAATTGAAAAATCTGCTGTGGCACATCATTTTTGGACTGAAAACCACAACATCGGCCTTAATATAAAACTGTTAAAATCTATTAATTCACCAATAGAACTGAATATTTGGGAAAAAATATACATCATCAAAAACAGTAATAAAGTTATTAATTTTGAAATACCAGCATTGAATGAAGTGTTAAAACTCTGCAACCCTAACACCAGATGGCAGCAGAATAGAGACAACAGAGAAAAGGAACAAGAGGATAACGTCAGTCATCCAACGGCTGAAGATGGGATCGAATGGTCCTGAAAACGTTTCCGCTTAAAAAAGCAGTTATTAGTGAAGGTGTGTGTAAATAAGTGACTCAAAATAAAAAACTCAAACTAGACAGTACTTGCTATTTTTTTAATTTAAAAGGTGAGTTAATTAATAACACTGAACAACACTTGCAACATATTTTTCCGGGACGCGTTTTGAAGGTTAACTTTCCTCCATTATCAACCGGACAATAATCATCAAGTTCATCAAAGCATGCAAAGTTAATGTTTAAATTCATTGTAAACTTCATGATATGTTTCCTCCTTTTTTTCCTTAATGTTTAGTCGCGATATGACTTTTATGTTTAAGCGACTTCAAATAATAAATAAATTAAAATTAAAAAAAAAAAAAACATAGATGCTGATGTTCATTTTAATTACCAATCTCTGAAAACAAAAATCTGTAAATACAATCTATAGAAGGTAATTCAAAGTTCATAACACGGTTCCTGTTTTTTAAAATAAAAATTTTTTCCCAAACCATTAAATCTATAGGTCCACTTAATTGTTTTATTAATTTAACTTCTAGATTAATTTCATGATTAAATGACCAAAAATGATTTGCCCCAGCTGATTTATCAGTTTGTTTATATTTAATATTTCTAAAATGTTCTTTTATTCTGGTTTCTAAATGACGTTTAGTTTTACCAATATAAACCTTATCACAATCTAAACAGCTAACAGCTGAGATTTTTTATAATTTGGTATTTTATCTTTTTTAGAAAAATTTAGTAAATTTTGTATATTAAATTTATTTTGAGGGACCAAATTTATTCCATATTCTTTAAAAATCTTTGTAAATTTTTTATTGGCCCATGGATGGTAAGTAAAGTTTTTAAAAATACAATTATCAGGGTAGAAACTTCTTTAACAGCTTTTTGATACTTAAATTTTTCTATCTTTTTATGTATAAAATGTGTATTAAAACCAAAGCATTTTTAAGTGTGTGTGTGTGTGCGCGTGTGCGTGCGCGTGCGCGCATGCATGCACGAAAAATGAAAAGTCAATTAAATACCAAACTTAGTATTTAAGTACAGCATCTTCAAATAATGTGACAAAGATTTTCAGGAAAGTCCCCTCGTCCCAAACTATCCTTTAAATGGAACATTTTTCCAAAATGCTGTATTCTCAGAATGGCTGTAACAATTTTGACTATATTACATGTTTAAGGTATTTTTATAACAAATGAAATGCATACCTTGAATTTTCTGGGAACAGCCTTTGCAGTCCTCTTCATTCTGGATAACTTTTGTTACATCCTAAAAGATAGACAAAATCTTACTACACAAAAAATAGATCTTGTTAAAGCACAAATATGATTTCCAATTCCTTTCTTTTTTTTTTTTTGAGTTAATCATTTCTGAGTTATTCCTTGAATATTCAGTTACCTTTTATTTGTGTGGTTTTTCATATTTGTATCACATACCTGGCAAACAGTACTGCAAAGGTGTGAAAAAGAGTACTTCCTCCCAGGCTTACCTGCAGTAGCTACTGACACACATATATGCACACACATTAGGGATCCAGTTTTCTGCTTTGGTGGCCAAGAAGGGGGGAGGGGGAAGTAGGGGAATGGCTTGACAACTTAGGAGTATTGTTGCCTAGACCTGATATATCTCCTTGCCATACAAAGAGAATGGAGTTTCAAAGCTGTCATATTGAAACCAGCTCTTAAAAGATTTGACTAATGTAAATAAGACATTTCTGCAAATGTCTACCTCAATTACACAAAGCAGAGAGAATAATAGTCAGATTTTCTATTATACTAGTTTCACCGAAAGAATTGGTCATGATGTAAACAGAAGCATGTGTACAAATTGAATTAAAGTGTATGTTCATTGGCTGATGACACATATTACAAGGTACATCGGATAAAATAGTTCGCTCAATAGTAACAAAAATTACTGGATCTTCCCTGCATTATGTAACAATGGTATGTTTAACGTGTTAATGTACCATGTAGAACTGCAACAAAATTTATCTAAAGTAATTAATTGCACTTAGTCAGAAAATGAGCGAAGAGCATGCACAGACTGCCTTCTACTGCTCAGCTTTGGAAGCAGGAAGGTGAGAGTGTCAGTGAACCATCATGGCCAAACAAGTGTAGTTTATAAAACTTTGCAGAGGGAAGCCTCTAACGAGTGGCGAAAATATTCTCAGACTTCGAGCCAGGTGTAGTGATGAAGAGCCATCGACGTTTCGGCAGTGTGCATCTCTACCATCATCAGGATGATGAATGACTAGCAAGAGTGAAAGGACCAGTATATTTACTGTCCACTAGTATGGACAGAGCAGAAAACAAAGTCTAATCTGGAGGTGGTTCAACGCTTCATTGGAATCTGTGTTTTCTGAGCCGGTTGATCTCCAACTTTAAGGCTGGTTTCCAGGAGGGACTTAACTGCAATCTGACGTCCTGGTTGAGTGTGCTTTTCTTGGAGGAGATGGACAGAGCCTCCTTAACCCTCCGTTCCCAGAAACCGCTATATTTTGCCACAATGGTTGTTTCTTTAAGTTAGCTCTGTGGTCTTTTTCAAAGCAGTGTTCTGCCGGCCCTGACTTATCAGGCTGCATTAAGCGTATGGAACATTCATGCTCCTTGATTCTGGTGGAAATGGTCCTGCCCGGTTTACCCTATGCACGGCATCCTGCATTCACAGGAGATGCGGTATACCCCTGGTACATTAAGGTCGTTTGTCCTTTACCGGTCTCAGTAGTGGCAAAAAAATTGTAATTCTCAATATGTCGCACAAACTATGCGAGAGATATCCCACTTTAGCTATCAAAGATATTGTTAACCTTACAGCAGAGTTTACAGGTTATCTGCATTAAGCATAAATTTTGTGTGCAGTTAAAGGTTAAAAACAGGGAAGTTAACCATGCCTATAGCTGTTAAGATTCTTGTTTACCACTGGTCACACCAAATCATGTGAGCTTGTGAACGTTCATTATATGCTTATAATTTGCTATTTATATAATATAAGCTTACATCTCTGGTTCACGGGAGATTAAGTTAGCATTCATTTTATTTATAAGTTTAGGTTAATTAGCAGCTACTGGGTGTATCAAAGATAAATAATAATAATAGTTTATTCACCATTAGGTAATTACAATAATTACAATAGGCTTCGTCTGTAACTTACAACTAATGAAACAAACAAAAATTTCTAGATATATATACACTGAAGGGATCGTAATATTTACATATGTTTTACAAGTCATGTTTACTTATATCTAAGTATTCTTGAGTGCTGTAGAAAGGAGTTTTTGCTAGCCATTTATATATTTTTTCCTTAAATTTTTTAATATTTGTACTCCGTGTTTCTAAAGGAAGTGAATTAAATATTTTTATACCATTTAACTTGTAGTACCTTGAGGACTTCTGCAGTCTGAGATATGGTGCATCCACTCTGTTCCGGTTTCTTGTGTTGTATGTGTGTATTTCACTTCTGGTATTATAATTTTGTTCATTTTCTTTGACATATACAAGCACATCATATAGGTATAAATTAACGACAGTCAGTATTTCCAGCGTTTTAAAAAGTGGCTTACAGTGATCAGTTTTATTAGAATTTGTCAGTATTCTAATGACCTTCTTTTGAATCTTTAGCACATCTGCTATTCTTGGGCTACTCCCCCATAATAGCAAACCATACCTAAAAATGCTTTGAAAAAATGAAAAATAAGCCATACGAACAAATTCATTTGGGACTGCCCTCTTTAAGTTCGCTAATAAGAACACTGTTCTCGACAGCTTACTGCATACAGAATCAATGTGAGAGTTCCAAGATAGATGATTATCAGTTAACATTCCAAGAAATTTAACGGTCTCACTTGTGTTGTGACATAAATTGTTACTATTTTTTAATGTGAAAAGAATATTTTGTGATTTACTTTCATTCATAAAAAACCCATTGCTTCTAAACCATATTTGGGCATTTTTTATAGTCTCTTGGACAGACTGTGACAGCAGATCAAATGTGTTGTTTATGTTAAGAAATGATGTGTCATCTGCATAGACAACAGTATGAGATGGATAACAATTTGGCACATCATTAATCATTATTAAAAAAAAGCAGTGGTCCAAGCACTGAGCCCTGTGGAACACCTATTTTTACATCTGTGATCTGTGAATATTTTCTTCCAATTGAGACTAGCTGTTTACGATTTATTAAATATGACTTAAAGATATTCAAGTTAGGGCCCTGAATGCCATACAATTCAAGTTTCTTTATCAAGATGCCATGATCAATGCAGTCAAATGCTTTGCTTAAGTCACAGAATGTGCCTTGTGCAAAAGCACCTTCCTCAAAAACTTGGTGTATTTTCTCTACAAAAGAGTCTACTGCATTTATAGTTGATTTTCCAGTTCTATACCCAAACTGATTTTGATAAAATAAATTTCGATTTTCGAAATACTCTTGTAGCTGATTTTTTATGAGACCTTCTACGATTTTAGCAAATGTGGGTATCAGTGAAATTGGTCTATAGCTGCTTGTCTTCTCCCTTTCACCCTTTTTATATATTGGCGTTACTTTGGATAATTTTAGTACCTTGGGAAAAACACCTTCATTAAAGCAGCTATTAATACAATAGGTGAATGGAACTACAATATGTGGTATAATTTCTTTAAGAACATTATTTGAAATGTCATATACATCGCTACTTTTTGAGTTTTTAAGTCTTTTTGTTACCTTTTCTACTTCTCTACAGGTTACTTCTCTAAGCACAAATTGGTCATTCTCCTCTCCCCAATTTATATTATTAATAAATGATATAGCTGTGTCTGCACAAGAATTTACCTTTAATGCTATGTCTCTGACTGATTCTATAAAATAGTTATTGAAATCATCAGGAGTTATGTTTTCATTTATATTGTCTTTTCTATTTTTACCCGTTATGGAATTAATTATTGACCAAGCTGCTTTACATCTGTTGGAAGGGAGATGGAGGAGTAGAAGTCCAATCTAGATGGAATACAACCTCTTTCAGATTCAGATTAGGTATGTTAAAGCTTTCTTTACTGTAGGGATTTTAAATTTATATTTGTTACTATGTTTTTAGTTCAGAGTGCTACACACAATTGTTATCTAATAAGTAGTATATTTTAAACTATCTCATGAAGGATTGGTGGGTCAAAGGGAGGCGATGATAGTTGCAGGCTCCACGTGGTTTTCTCTCTTAGCAACATGTGGTTAAGAAAGTAGTGCCGTTACTGCTCCAATAAGAGCGAGAAAGCGGAAGGATACATTTTTAGGCATTGTTTACATCACGACCAATTCTTTCACTCAGTATAATTAAGAGTTTGTACGAATAATATAACAGGGATACCAAATATGGAAGTGTGGAACTGATTTCCCAATAATACATAGCATGACACATATTCCTAAATAAACCAATAGAAATTATGCTGCATTGCATTATTTCTTGTCATGTGACAAAATTACATGCATAAGTAAAGGCCTTACTCCACACTGCATGCCTAGAGAGCAGCACAAGCAATGTTGATGCTCAAAACAGCTAGCTGTCCCAAATACCTATTATACTACATGTGTATAGTAATGGAAAAAATGATTGACTGTATTAGGAGAGCGGAATATTTTTAAATTGTGCTGCAGCACAGTTACACAAGTTGATATTTCAACATGCAGCTGAGTTTATTATAGTCTCTGTTCCAAATGTTATCATCTGTCAGACACACAAATAGGCTGTCTCTTGGATCAGTACTTGCATTTGTATTTGCGAGCATGTATGCGAGTGGTGCCTCAAGAGACAGCTTATTTCCGTGTCCAACAAACAATAACATAAGGAAGAAATGTTAACAATAAGCTCAGCTACATGTTGAAATATCGACTTGTGCAAACTGTGCTGCAACTCAACATGGGACATACAGATGTTCTGCTCCCCTAATACGCTCAATCATTTTTTTCATGACTGTACCAAGCTCTGGTATGTTTTTATTAAACCAAGTGTATTTTCTGACACCTGTGTTCATATTGTTACAGATGTATGATGGGGAGGACCAATCTGCTCTCAGATAAACCATCCATGTTTGTTATGTCTTGAAGCACTGCAACTGTCTTCCCCAGTACATGATTCATCTGGCTGCATCTTTTAAGTGTCCCAATAAAATGGAGATGTTTCCCCAAGTGAAAACTTACCAGTTTTGCATGAACTAAGAGAACTCAAAAGGGAAAAAAAAATAATAAAAAGCCATGAACTTAAAGAGAGCCAAAAGATACATACATAGATAGTAGAATTATTTGTTTTAGGGAATAGTTATTCATATCACATTTTCATTTTTGTAACAATTATCATCGTCAGTTGCACCAGTATTCCTTATGATAAGTTCCCAAGTTCTGAGCAAAAAAAACAAAACTGTTTGCTTGCCTTCTGTCAGGTTTCAAATAGAAAATGTGTTGTCATTTGGAAGAAGTTTAAGTGTTAGAAGTCATAGATTATTTGGCAAGTATGTGCAGAGGGAAGTTTTACAAAACTGAGCAAGAAATATAAGTGTTGAGGCTTTCACGGCCGGCATTATCAACTATGTTAAGTAGATTTTCCGGGTTTGTGGGCCGTGGTCGAGTTGGATTACCTTCCTCCGACGTTTCGCTGGAAACTGTGTCCAGCATCTTCAGGGTCAACCTCTGTTATTAGCGGCTGCACATAAATTAAAGTTCACTGCAAACTTTCATATTCATCTTTGTTTGTTATTAGTGTCCATTGGTAACAAATTTTCACGATTGCTCGTTCTCATGAATACCAACATGAGATTATCGATCTCAAAATGCCGGCAAATGGGACGTCTCTGATCATGGTATAAAGGAGAAAGCTTTCCGTGTTTCGGGTTTTCTTCTCCCTCTTATTAGAGCCGGGTAGTTGCAAATTTTTTCATGGAGAAGTTTGAGGAAGAAGCGCTAAAAAGCGCTACATATAAACCAAAAACCTGGCTTAGGTATGTGGACGACACCTTCATTATTTGGAGCCATGGGGAGGAAAAACTGGAAGCCTTTTTTCATCATCTAAATAGCCAAAACCGTGCCATACAGTTCACCATGGAAAAGGAAACAGACAACAGTCTTCCTTTCCTGGATGTCCTAGTGACAAGAGAAGCTGATTCACGTCTGGGTCACACAGTTTATCGCAAACCTACTCATACTGATAGGTACCTCCATAAAACCTCGAACCATCATCCAAGACAAAAATTGGGCATAATCAAAACCCTTTCCGAACGGGCCAAGAAGATTTGTGAGCCACAAAAGCTGAATAAAGAAATCCGACATCTTAACAAGGCCCTCATCAGCAACGGTTATACACACAAGGAAATTACAAGAGCTCTCCATCCGAGGTACCCGTCAGTCCAAAAAGACCGGAGGAAGCAAACCCTGAGTACCATCTATTTACCATACATCCATAAGGTAACAGACCGAATAGGAAGACTGCTGCAACAGTACAACATTAGGACTATTTATAGGCCAACAAAGAAAGTCAAAGATTTATTTAACTCCGTTAAGGATAAAAGACATCCACACTGCACAGCCGGTGTTTACAAAATACCATGTAGCTGTGGACAAGTATATATAGGCACCACCATGCGGAGTATCAGCACTCGACTAAAAGAATATGAAAGACATAGCCGGTTGGGGCAGACGGACAAGTCAGCAGTGGCAGAACACTCTCTATTGTTCGGCCACGACGTGAATTACAAAGACACGGAGGTACTCTCAAGGACAAGCCACTACCAGGCTCGCTTGACTCGGGAAGCGATAGAGATTTTTATGCATAAAAACTCCTACAATCGAAAAGAAGAGAGACAGCAGATAAGCAAAACTTGGCTACCGGCTCTAATAAGAGTGAGAAGAAAACCTGAAACACGGAAAGCTTTCTCCTTTATACCATGATCAGAGATGTCCCATTTGCCGGCATTTTGAGATCGATAATCTCATGTTGGTATTCATGAGAACGAGCGATCGTGAAAATTTGTTACCAATGGACACTAATAACAAACAAAGATGAATATGAAAGTTTGCAGTGAACTTTAATTTATGTGCAGCCGCTAATAACAGAGGTTGACCCTGAAGATGCTGGACACAGTTTCCAGCGAAACGTCGGAGGAAGGTAATCCAACTCGACCACGGCCCACAAACCCGGAAAATCTACTTAACATAGTTGAGCAAGAAATCATTCTTGCCATCAATCACAAATACAGCAATTCTTGGACTGAAGATATTTTGTATCCATCAACACCTTGCAAGGTAAGCACTTAATTCAGAATACCTGATGCTGATATCAGCTTCCTTTATTGTAGCTGCATCATTTTGTTATGCCATGCATTCTCCTGTACAGTTTGAAAATAATGAGAAACCTTAGTCTTACCTAAAGCTCCTGAACAGGTAGGACCAGGGATGTTCAGACTTGACTCACTAGAACAGCCCACGAGCAACCACTGCCAGTGCGCTAGCGATACCTTTGGATTGGCAATAACAACCTCTATGGTCACTTAAGCTATGTTTTTTACTGTACTGTTCTACACTACCATACACTACTATATTAGCTTTAAAATAAGCTGCACTTGGGTCCAAATTTGATTGGCATAAGGTCTAACTGCAGCTTATACTCACATTAATAATAATAATAATAATAATAATAATAATAATAATAATAATAATAATAATAATAATAATAATAATAATAATAATAATAATAACAATAACAATAACAATAATCATAATCATAATCATAATCATAATAATAATAATAATCATTATAATCATCATTATAATCATCATCATCATAATCATAACAACGACGACGATATAATAATATTAATATTTAAATATTTATTGCTGCCAAACTGGCCATTTACTATGTGAAGTACAGGATTTTACAAATTGTGCTCAATAAGGCCGGAGAATTGTTCTTGGTCTCTACAGAATTTCACTGACGACTCTGACCTCATCCTACAGTTTAACACATGCTATATCTCACACAGGTCACCGCATCTTGCACACATACAATCTATGCCGGGCTCGTGGAAACTCTGGGTGATGCACAGCTTGTGGTGAAATCCATGCACAAAGATTCTTGTCACTATAGTGTAATTCATAACCTTCTCGAGTCCAATTACAACTTGTCATGGCATTAGTAACATAGAATTCATCCCATATGTTGCATTTCCCGTAGCTCACTCAGTAAATACTGATGTACTGACATTGCTGGGAGTAGGAACTTCAGTTGCAGCTCTTCTATGTAGAAGGGCTCTTTGGCCAGTTCATATATGAGCCTGGGAGGGTGTGTACTTGGAGAGACAAAGCACCCATTTCAAGTGGCCTTCAGTTTCTCTCTTTTTTCGAGGCTTGTTTTCTTTAGATGTGTCCATATATTTTTTCAGTCCATATGTCACAACGGGATCCACTTTGAGGTCAAATAGTTGTAGGGCTGTTTCCAGAGAGAGTTTGCTTATTGACTTTATATGACTTGCCATGGCATTTACTCTGTCATTTATATGATGTATGAATACGGTTCCCCTTGTCTGTAGAGTAACTCCTAGGTACATGAAGCTGGTCACTGATTTTAGTGGTGTTTCTCCCATGTAGAAGGTGCTGCATTTTCCTCCAATTCTGAAGGTCATGGAGACTGTTTTCTCTTCATTCAGTGCTATATCTTTCTCTTTTACCCAGTCCACTAATTGGTTGAAGGCCTCCTGTAAGTCGCTCTCTCTCGTACATAAACATATGGTGCATCACTTACTACATTTTGTGTTATTCACTTAATCTCTCTCACCACTTACTTCACTCTCCTCCCACAATACATCCTCACTGTCATTGAGCAGAAGCTAACAAAACAATATACACAATGTTAATGCCAAAACACCAGTAAAAATTTGGATTATCACATAACAAAATGCCACCAGATTCAGCCACAGAGGTTAGCTATATTGTTCTACATGAGCATAAATTTTAATAGCAAAGGTATGTATTTGAATATAAGCCACAATTCAAGGTTTTGCCATTGAAAATTCGGCAAAAAGTGTGGCCTATTTTTGGGCCAATTATCAAAGATCAAATCAGCAATTTTAAATGAGCCCCACAATTAAATTTTGCAGCCCTGTGACTTAAGTACTTGCCTTGTCAATGATCACCAACAGAGACAAAAGTGAAATTAATACATGCACACAATATCATTCAGATAAATTTAATAAATAGGAGGATTTTATCTTCACATTGCTATTTTTGTTTATATGTATTGCATATAGTTTAAGTATTGGAGAAAGGTAAGATACTCGTAGTTGAGATGCCATTGCAAGATTTTCCATGTAGATACTTTAACTAATTATTTTCTCATACATCAGCAGAAACTTGCATGAATTAAATATTTGTTTACGTTACAGTTCTTTTCCTTAAGAAGAAAGAACCAAAAAGTCCAAGATTTCTATTCCATAAGAAAAATGCAAGAGCATAAGCAGAAAGTAGTGGTTCAAAATTTGGGAGCAAAGTTCAAGGTAATATTCAAGTCTTTAAAAATGTCAAAACATTTTTATCTGTACCCTTTGGTTATATGTGCCAAAAACAACATGCAGGCTGCTTTCTTTGGTGCACTACCAGAGTGTTGAGGCATAGATATACTCAATTATATAGCTTAGGACAAATCATTGTTTTTTGTCACCATGCTCAATTGAATATAGTGATGATAAGTAACTTAAAGAAGTTTTAAAAGTCTCATACATTTTTTATTACATAGGCTTTCTTTATTTTAGAGAACTAAAACCGAACACGTAGTCATTCTTTTTGTTTCATAATTTGTTTGCAAAAGATAACAGTGGTACTTTTCCAAGAGATGTAACAAAGATTGTACAGCCAATGGGTATTATATTTTAAATACTGAGTATATAACATAATTTATATTGAACACAGGATAACTTTAATGGCCAGTTTTATCAACCATCGTTTATGGTTTTGACAATTGTTTAACTCTCATATTTTTGTTTCTTCAATCCAGTTAGTATGACAATAGTCAAAATCAACATGTCATTCTTCAGTCTTCATTTCACTGACAATTTGTTATAAACAACATAGGTTCATTGCAGTTGAAGTATTCATGAGTAATTTTACATTTATTGCTGATCATGCTATTATCTAGGTGTAATGATGGAAGATAATTTTGATGTTGAATTACTGTATACAGATTCACTAGAAAATCAAGAGCCTAACACAATACCTGAGCATAATGATAAGTTCTGAATATTTTAAATTGTTTTACAAACCTTTCCTACACAAGTGCATGAGAATTGAAGCAGTTTGAAGTTCTTTCCATGCCTTTTCTATACAAAGCATTATTGTCAGTTTTCTTAATTTCTATTATCTCTTTTCTAGCAACAATAAGCCCCACAAATTTTTTTCAATCAATATGAAACGTGGACCTTTATTACTTCATTTATGAAAAAAATTTTCCAATTTGTTGCAATCTATGTTACAATCATTTTATATTTAATCAACAAACGATATTAACGCTCAGAGCCAACATTTGGACAGTAAACTATCAATTGGATGCACAAATAGAATTATTTCCATAATCAACGAAATCTGTTTGTTTCAAAATGCAGGAATATCTACATCAAACTTGATGTGCCGTCAATCCAGTCTGATCAAGAATGGTGAAACATAAAACTTTAAATGAGTGTCAAGAATAACCGAGTCGTTTAGTTCTGATATTTTTCATATCAAAGTTAGTGGAACTGGCCATAAGAGTTATGCAAAGAAATGATTTAAAAATAGTTGAACACAGGGAACTATCATAATTATTTAAATTTCTTTAGTCTCTTTTATAAAAAAAAGAAAAAACTACAACATTTAAAATCAAAAAGAGGTGTTTACGTTGTGCACACATTCATTTTAAAACAAGACTGTCTAGTTCATTTGTTTGCTATTTGAAACAATTTGGAACTTAACATTTTGCTTGCAAAATACACTACGTCATTTTACACATTGGAAACAATGCTTAGATACATTTTTAAAATAATTTAATTATTGTGTATGATTACTAAGGTTAAGATTGCAAACAGGTAGAGGAATTTTATAAAATAAATGGCAAAATTAAATAGATTCTATGATTATTGTTATAGGAAGAATAAGCAATTATCCTAATTTTATGATGGAATATTGCTAGCAGCCCTGTAAAATAAAGTTTTTCGACAATAGTATGTTTTTTATCCCCCTCCCCCTTATAGTATCATGGGTGGGAGGTTGAAATTCCTGCACTCCGTGCATTTTGTATTTTAAGGCAACAATGTTAACAAAATGTATTTAATCCTCTAAATATTGATATGTATAATTATTGCTGCAGACATGCAATATATCATATTTGATAGTTGAATTTTACAGTTTTCATCTTACTGTTTTACTTTCCTTCATTTATTAACATTTACTTACAATTTATTTCACGCAGTATTTAATTTTGTTTGGTGCAAGCAACATTTCACCTTCATTTGCTGACTGGTTAGGTCAACACTATCATGCATGTCTAATTGATCATCACTTCTCAGGGGGTAGAGCTGACAGTAATTAATTTTATTTTTACATAAATTTCTATTATTCTTCCTAAAAGTCTTCGGGACTTTGCTGTTTATAAAAACATAAATCATGGCAATGAAGATAGCTTTGGAGTATTCAATACAAGGTTGTTAATCCATTACATACATACATTTTAATCCTTAAAGACTCGAGTGTATGAAATTTCACCATCTTGGTAAGTTTTCAGTTATTTGTTCTTCCATTTATTTTATCTTTTTAGTGGTGTTTAATGCCTGTGCTTATTGCATATGGCACAGAGGTGGACAAAAATGATAATTGGAAAGGAAACTTTCCAGGCATAAGATTAAGGTTCCTCCCTGGCATTTGTCAGATGTGAGGACTGAGGAAAACCTGGAAAAAAACTTCAATCAAGTTGGAACCCTGGTGGGATCTGAACCACAGAGCTCTCATTCATGACCCTGGTTATCTATATTGGTGACTTCCATTTATGGTCCCACCTTCTCTGTACATACAGGGTTCCATTGTTTTCGTGCATAATGTTAGCGTCCGGTTGAGTTCACCCAGTCAGCTACACTGCTATTCTGTAACTTTCTGGTTAGAACATTGTTACCGTTGCTCTTTAAATCATGAAGCACCAAACGTGCATCAATATCCAGCCAGTATTAGTAATATTGCTAGTGCTAACATCAATCTCTACTCTTGGTATTGTTAATCACAATTTCCTTCCTCTCAATGAGATTATGTTACTGTTATGGTGTTACAGAATAACAAATAGTGCTTAGCAATTGGCTAGTGGCTTTAACAATTGTTAACTTTAACCTAATGTGGCTTGTTAATGTACTTGATCAAAGCAACAACAAAATGTTGCTATAAGGGTAAGCTGTGGTTGAGATATTTTAAGCACTCATACCAAAGATTATATTTCGGATAGCAGTATATCAGTAAAAGATGATTAGGTGGTGCAATTCATGCAACAAAGTCAGATAATTAGACCACTACCCTCTGGTTGTCAGTAGAAGAGTGAAATATCTCTGAATGCACACGAAAGTATGCCCTAAATTATAAAATTAATGAATGTTTCAGGCCAAAGCAGAGGAACTACAAGATGTGTTACAAAAGTGGCAAGTGTGCGAGTATTGACCTTTGTAAATATTTTGACCAGATGTTGAAATTATATTTATTAGTATTCATCAGTTTCTTAAAGAACAACGCAAATATAGCGTAAGTGATTTCACAAACTTTTGACAAGCTTAAAATATTTTGTTCTTCGGAATCGTTCATCACTTTGTTTCTTATTTTTTAATTATGAATAAAGTAACAAGCAGCATATAATGGGAACATTCAAATAGCCAAAATAACATGAAATAAAGAAAAATTTAGCAGCGGGATCTCCACCCACTGCAATATTAGAATAAGTGTAAGTGTAACTTTTAAGGATTAATGCTACCTTTCTTTTAATCAACTTTGAATTTACATTCACTTATGTGGTTTTACTTTCCCCCTCCGTTAATAATATAAAAAAGAACCTCTAGTTTATTCTGTAATGAGGTACTGAAAGAATGAAGTTGCTCATAAATGAAAAACTCGCTGGTGACATAATAAAGCATGTGAATAATGAACTGATTTCACCCACAATTTTTTAGGCACAATTGAATGGGCACCTCTAAAAATGTTAAAATCAATCACAGAAATGTTTAGAAAGTTAGAAAGATCTTTAATTACTATTTATTTACCATTGTTATTCAGAATTGTTGTGTAAGCCTCCCTTTAATACATATGAACGTTTTCTCAATGGAAAATAAATACATTCATCTTAGTAGGGTTGCTTTACACCATTATCAAAACATTAATTTGTAATGCTTTTGCACTGTTATTGGTAACCAAATATATTACTATATAACAGTAGCAGTATAACCAGCGACTTGACTTGACTGTCATAGTGATGGAGTGAAACTGAAACTGAAACCTAAGAGTCTGTTGTATTGTCTATCACTATTGTTTCAGTTAAACAGTCTTATCCCTTTAAGGACAGACACACTATCAGTTGAAGAGGAATCTATCCCTGAAACATCAAGGGGTGAAATTAACCTAAAATTCCCCTAATAGTGGTAAGTAGGGACAATAGTTTATTAATAATTATATTTCTTTAGGAAAATCATAATTTGGGTGTATCAAATGCAGAAGTTCATAAGTTTTTGTACCCAGTACTTCCCATTTGAAGATTATATGAGAGGCCTTCTATTAGATATCCTGCATACTGGTTACTCTCTAAAGATTCCCATTGTATGCAAGTGTTTCGCTGTCCTGTAAAGAGCCTGGTTATCAGACCTGTTGAGGTTAAGTACATCTTCCGTGAGTGAGATGAATAATTCTCTTACTGTTCTTGTATCCCTGTTGGAACCCATCACAATTAGTGGTTATGATTAATGCACTCAGCAGAGTTTAAGGGTATGCCAAAACTGGTTCGAGTATAGTATTTGAGCAGATCCTTTTCTTGCCAGGAATCTGCTCTTTCCATTGCCTAGAATTTCCTTTTGTCCAGGCACCCACCGAAGATTAACCTTGCTATATTTTGCCAATATTTGCCAATTAAGAGGACTGAGGAAATCCTGGAAAAGCTTCAAGTCAGGGAGAATGACTCTTACAGAATTTGAGCAGCAGGCCACTCATTCATGAGTCCACATCTTTGATCTTTGCTACCCATGTCAGTAGGTTTAGAGGCACCAATTCGATTGTGGAGGTTTTTGAATGAAACAGCAACTCCCAATCATGCAAGCTACACTCCAACACTCCTCTGTGTGGACAGAGATGGACTATGCAACAGTTGTGCTGCTGTCCAGCCAAGATTTAAAAAAACTTCAAATTATTCTTAAGATCAATGGACGTAGAAATACAAACCTGAAGAAAGCTTAAAAAAAATAAGATACATGGAAAATTAAACAAAATACATAACTCAACACTAAAATTTACACACAAACAGGACTGTTAGTATAGTTCCATCTTAATAGGATTTTAAAAACTAAACGTAGCAATGCACCAGTAAGATCTAGTGCAACATATTTCATTTTTGTGCTCTGCTTTTTAGTGCCAAATTGAAAAGAGTAAGTTTGCAACATTTCTATGTGAACTTAATTTCTAGGATTCACAAAAATACATTGTGCCAAAGAACGAGAAAGTGGAGTGTCAAAAAAAGTTACAAAGGTAAGAATTGCACTATTTTAAGTACATTATACCAGTTTAATACTTCTAGTTAATTTTCATGCACACAAATGTGCAATATCATTTGCAAAAGTGTTACGGAAAATTTAATTCAGACACTGCATTTGTTGTGAAATAAAGGTGAGATGAGAAACAAAAGAAATAAAATGAGAGAAAAGGATAAGGAGAATGGTGGAAGTGGATTAATATGTAATATAGAACTGTGTTGTATATATTTGGTAGAGTAACTTTGTATTTGTACTGATGTGATGTATATAAGTTGATCTGAATCTACTGTAGGTTACCATAAATATGTGCAAGTATTTGTTGAACTTTGCATTCTAATGAATTCTGTAAATGGAGACATTAGTTTCATTTACTCAATAGGTGAGGTGAATAAAAACTAAATACTTGCAAGAACTTGCTAGTCAAGTAACTACTTTCTACATTATTATTTATTTATGCCAACAAACTTACTGTTGGTGTTTTTAACATTCTGGCAGTTTGTCACAATAGCTCAGTGGTAGAGCGTCCGCCCGGCAAGCGGAGGGTCTGTGGTTCAAATCCCAGTTGTGGCATTGAATTTTTAAGTTCCAGTTCTACCTCTTATACTTTCTACATGTTTGAAGTCAATAAAAGAATGCAACACATTATTTATGCCAACACACTTAATGTTGGTGTTTTTAAACACACAAGCTGTGTGTGTGCAATGTTTGAGAAGTAGAATCAGAACTGAAAAAACTCAGTGCCACAGCTGTGGTTGAAACCCCAGCTGTGGCATTGAGTTTTTCAGTTCCGATTCTACCTCTCAAATACAATACATAGTTGCAAATGCTTGCCAATTTCCAGATTTGCTTATGTGCAATGTTTACTTCTAATACCAGACCAGTGTTTGGAGAAGGAGCTTGCACCTACACTTTTAAACCTAAGATTGTGGTGGTAAATCTTCAGGACCAATAAATTTGTTGGACATAAAGAAAAATGTAGTCATTGCTCTTGGTTTCTCTATCTCTCTCAATGAGGGTATGGTCAAATGTGTTGATAAAAGTTTTCCAGTGTACAAACACTTGATGCTGTCTCCGATATCTCACTTTTTAATCAATCTGCTGTTGGTTGCTATAGTGGTGAATTATGAGATATTTCTCCCAGGGTATACAGGTAGCTATAAAAATGGACAATATCAATCAAGTTCATAAATTTAATGGAGGCTAATAAATTAGTTATTTGAAGCGAGTTGCAGACTGCTTGAGGATGTAGAATTGAACTATTTCTGAATCTTAGCTCTACAAATTGTTACTATCGAACTCCCACATCAGCGAAACACTCAATCATTTTACAAACTAGTGCTTCAATCTTCGGCAACTGCATTTTGAAGCTGAGGTCTCTTAGATAGCAAAGGATTTCTTCCATTTTTTTTCTGGGTGTGATTGCCCCTCTTGCATGTTTCTGCATGCTGGAGAAGAAAATGGCCAGTTAATCAGCAGTTTCATCCTTAAACCTGAGTAGTGTTTAAGACTTCTACAACTTAGAACACTTTCTCTATCAAGTTTTGCCTCCTGAATGTGCATCTAAGCTAACAGAAACTGCAATAGAAATAGGCATGTTTGGTCACCAGGTTGCTTATGATCAACCTTGCAGATGGCAAAGTATTTACTTCTGTTTTGTTCAACACTTTTTGGCATTTACTCGCCTTGCAAGCGTTTCCTTCTTTCATTTACTTCAACTCAGTATTTACCTGTAAAAGATGAAGTAAATACTTCCTTTTATTCATCTTGCCCAATAAGAGGAGTAACTTAAATGGAATAGGAGCAGCAGAAATAAGGTATGCTCCCTTTAGTATAAAAAATGTGGATTTTTAAGAAAAATGAAAATCCTAAAAAATATATTAAAATGTTTCTTAAACTATAATCCAGATATCAGTATTCATTATGCACTTCAACTTGCACAAGTATTCAATTGAAATGGTAATCTTATAGTTCACTTTTAATGCACTCGGTCATTAACATCCACGCTCCCAAAAAGTCTTTCAGACGATCATTACTTTTTGTAAACTGTGACTGTAATATATACACAGCTGTATGTGCACATTTGTGTTATTGAATCATACATGTTAAGTAGATCATGATGTTATTTCCTTCACTTTGTTTGTGTAAGTCTTTGTGCTGTCAATGAGTCTCAAGCCTTTTCTCTCATCATTATTTGAAATTAGATGCTGGAAACTTAAGTCCTGTGGAGATTAACCATATTTTAATTTTATATTATAATGTAATATGAATACTTAAGTTTTAATAACGTTCTGGTATTCTTAAGTATGTTTAATAATGAAGTTACACAAATTACTTTCATGGAATGCATTGTTACATACTTATTGGCATATTAATCAGGATCTATTTAGTAATTGTTTCAAGAAATTAAGATAATGCCATCTAATGCTATTTGAAAAGGAGATTTTGTTAAAACTCCTGCTGAAGAACAAAATTCAATGGAATCCTGTTCAATTTCATGCCAGAAGTGTAATTAATAGAGTCCAGATGTTTAGGCATTTATAATGATTGCAATATTTAGACTACCAGGAGAAGAGCTTAAGAACCAGCAGATGGGCAGTGTTTGAAATAACTTGTACACTAATGGGCTAGGAGAGATGTGGAAGCGGAGGAGAGAAAACACCACAAAGGAGTTTTAGAAGACAGTAAGAGAAAGATTTCAGTACATAGAAATACAAAAACTCTTTAAGAGCTCCCTGACTTTCTGTATTCAGATAAATAGTTTGTGGGGAAGGAAAACATAAAATGGAAAAAAAAATAAATAAAACTGAAGCTATTGCTAGTGAAGTAATATAAATATAACAATTATAATAAATATTTGAAACAAAACTTTACTTATCTCGGGGATGATTATACATTCCTCAAGACTAGTTTTACAATTACATCAATTACAATACATTACATAAAGCAGCACAGATATCATAATGCAAAAGACGAAATTTGGGGAAATAAGTATATGGCAGTAGAGAGTAAAGTCCACATTTATAAAGCAATAAACCAATACGCAGCACAAATCAGAGCAGATACAATCAAAACAAAACAAATGTGTACATGTGAATTGAAAATATTAAGAAAATTCAAGGAAAAACCTTATTAGATAAAATACACAATACAGAAATCAGAGAAAATAGCCAAATTCAGGATATAACAAAATTTATTAATGGGAAGAACACGTTAACAGAATGGGAAACAATCATCTAGTAAAAAGAGTCAAAGAAGGTAGACCTCTAGATGGGAAAAGGGCAAGAGGAAGACACACTAAGAGATGGATTGATAGCATCTGTAACTCATCTGAGGGATAAAATGGGAAATGAACAGGATATTATCCTATAAACAGGAAGAAGAAGAAAATACATTACATTAGCTGATGATGTAATTGCAAAACTAGTCCTGAGGAATTTATACATATACAAGATAGGTTAAGTTTTGTTACAAATAGCCATAAAATTGTTATTTATGAAAGGGCATTGCCTGGTTAAGAACTGGAGTCTGATTAAATGTGTTTAGAAATGGTATACCCCAAGACCGATGTCCCTTATTTAGTGATAAGGAGGACATTGAATATATTACCTATATTTCAATGTAAAGGGACTGACCTATAGAGAAACCGCATTTCTATCTGAAAAATGCATTAAAGTTAGCAAGTAGTTTGTTCTGTAAAGGCAGTAAAGTGAAAAACAAGTGGAATTGGACAGTAAAAAGACAGAACAAATGTATATCTTCAAAATGTAAATTGGATATGACAGGCAATGATCCTGGTCCAAAAGCCATGTTACATTAAAATTTAAGTTGCCTAGCATAAATAAAAACTAAAATTTACACATCGTTTATGTAGCATTAATGGCACCTTAAGAGTAGAATTACAATACTAAGTACATAGGTAACTTCAACAAATTTAGCATTAAGTATATGAAAATTAATACAGAAGCAATACAATCCAAGAAGCCACAAACAAGCAATTTTCAATAGTTTAACACATAGATTGGTGAACATCCCTCTTTCAGCAGAAGAATATAAAACAGAATATTACAAAATAATTGAAATAGCACTAAAAAACGGCTTTCCCAAAGAATTAGTAGATAAAAAGGTAAAACAAGCAGAAAAGAAAAAATTATTAAAAGAAACTACAACTCTCACAGCAGCAAAAACAAAAATGATATTCAAAAAATTCACATATCATCCATGGGCCTTTGATAAATTTAAAAAGGTGTTCAAGGAATACAACATTCAGCTAGCAGCAGTAAACCATTACTCCATAAAAAACCTACTACTTTCAAACATAAAAGATGCTATTCCACCTAACAAAAAATCTGGCATATACCAAATTGAATGCAGTGATTGTAATGAAATATACATAGGAAAAACCAAAAGAAATTTAGAAATTAGATCCAAGGAACACGTTAGAAACATTAAGAGTAAACAATTAGAAAAATCAGCGGTTGCATTTCACTTTTGGACAAAAAATCATGACATAAAGCTAGAACCGAAACTTCTTAAACACATAACTGGAAAACAAGAACTGCCCACATGGGAACAAATCTTTATTTTAAAAAATAGAAACCGAGTATTTAATTTCGACATTCCTCCGAGAGACATTTTCAGTAAGTTCATCGAACCGCCACCAGAAGAAACACCAGAAGAAGCATCACCATCTGCACCATCAAGCACCATGGAAACCCAGTTATTGTCCGGTTGATAATGGAGGAAAGTTACCTTCGAAACGCGTCCCGGAAAAATATGTTGTAAGTGTTGTTCAGTGTTATTAATTAACTCACCTTTTAAATTAAACAGAAAAATTTGTTTAGGTTAAACAATATTGGAAAGAGTAATGTATTCAGCCATCTTGGCTATTCATTAACATATTTGGTTGAAATAGACTTTTCAAACAAAATTATTAATATTAATAAAACTATGGGAATAATAATGAAACCTTCATTAGGTGCAGAGAGATACCATAATAAAGATTAGCAGGACTTGAACTTTGCCATGACACCAAGGCACGAACAAGAGAGGAAAGCACATTAGTTGCTAGTGAAATGAGGTTCACGAGATACATGAAGTGGGATTACAAGTGCAATTCATAATGAAGGAAGTGTGGTAAGTGATAAAAAATATGACCCATTTTGATTAATGAAACAATGAAGGATATATATGCTATCTGTCTGAGAGCTAAGAATTTTAGTGTGCCTCTGCCTGCACCATTTGTCTGGTGACTGTGGGTTCTCTCATACAGTGGAGAAAGACCACAAATGTTTTTCATGTATGTTAATGATCTTATAGATGACCTACAAGATGTTTGCTATGTATGTTAAATATGCCACATTTTTAAAACTTTAGTTGTATCACATCCAAATAAAAAAAAGACAACACTTACCTATGATTAGTAGGTCTCTTGCCATTTGTGATAGAAACAATGAACACCTTGTTGGGTTAGATTACAATATACACAGATGGTGATGTGGACACCACAACAGTTTCTCTGTTTTTGAATTGGCTCAAACAGAATCTGCAAAGCATGCACAGTAAAATTTCTGTGGTGAATTTAATCTTGGCCATCATAACAATGCTGTCTCCTTCTTTGGGACAGATAGGTATGAAAAACTGCTAGAAAATGTATGAAGGATTTGTACGACCTTCACATGAAAAGTTGCTTCATCAGAGAAGCATACTTATCCAGGAAAGCATTGTCCTCTTCAATTTTGTCCGAAATGTGCATGGTGGACAACTTCCATTTGTTTTTGTCCTGAGGATAGATTCACTGGCATAACTGAATCTTGTAGGGCCACGAGACTGCATCATGGTCCTAAAAGGAAGAAAAGCTGATTCTTCACAGATTTTTCCATTATTCCTAGAATCATTTCATCACATAGGTTAGTTTTAATGGAATACCCATGCCAATGACTAACTGATGTCAGAATATATTCATATACCAAACTGTTGAATTCAATACATGCTAAAGTTGACCCAAAAGTAGTCACATATTTCCAGCATTTAATTTGTGTTTTATCATCTCACCACTTCTATGTACGTTAACTATTATCACAAAAATGTTTAAAAAAAGAAAGTGTATAGAAATAAGTTTTATTGCTTGGTTTTGAAGCATATTATGATTCTTGCATTCCATCCAAATAAAATATAAATGAGAACTATTTAAGATTCTTGTACTGTATTTGTGTATAAGGGATGTTTAAAAAGAAATAATATTTGTGATTTGTGGATAAATGTAAATGTTATTAATCAATAAAATATTATAAAGGTACATAAACATAATTGTTTTACAAATGTGCTGTTTATTTTGGCACAGAATTCATAATGATAGGAAAATATCTATACCTTCTTTAAAGGTTAACCTTCTGGATCAACAATAACTTTCAGACGTTAATGTGCATTATGTAATTCTATGCCAGTCCTCAAGTTTATGGAAAAATACGTTCAGTAGATATGCTGTATATGTCAATGTTGTACATCTGACCTTTCATTAGCCTATACTGTGCAGACCTCTGCCATTCTGCCAGTTGAAATACCCAGTGTTGCCTGTGGTTTCACAATTTGTCCTTACACATTTCAACTTAGGTTGCACTTGTATTTCTTTGAAGACATTTAAAAATTCTTTAGTTAATTAAAACTCTTAGTACACTATAAGGAAGCAAAATACACAGTATAACCAACTCAAATTTGGTTACCATTCATTCAATAGTTATTATGTAACCAGAATTTATAGTAGTGTCATGTGTTACCCACAAAAATGTTTCAGATGCTTTGTCTTTTCAGCCTATCTTGTCTATATCCACAAAAAATGTTGAGATACTTTTTTCAGTCAATCTTGCCTATATGTGTAAAAATGTTGTGGATACTTTGCCTTCTAAGTCAGTCCTAGTCTATATCTGTAAAATGTGGTTGATACCTTGACTTTTCAGCCTGTCCTAGGGTATATTGCAACATCTTAGCCAATCCTAATCTATCTCAATGTATCCTAGCCTATCTCAGCCTATCCCACCTATCCTGTTCTGTCCTAACTTATCTCACCAAGTCCTAACCTTATCTGTAAAGTTTGATGGTTACTTTGCTTTTTCAGTCTCATCTCTCTTATCCTATCCTAACCTAATCTGAAAATTTTGATGGATACTTTGCCTTCTCAGCCTATCTCAAATGCTCTCACCTCCCTTAGCCTATAGCAGCCACCCTCACCTCTCTAAGTCTATCTCAAACCTTCTCACCTCTCAACCTATCTCAGCCACTGTCACTCCTCTCAGCCCCGCTCATCCCTCTTAGCTGCTCTTACCTCTCTTAGTCTTATCTCAAATGCTCTCACCTCCCTTAGCCCATCTCAGTGGCTCTAACCTCTCTTTGTCTATCCCACCCAATCTCACCTCTCTTAGTTCAGCCACTCAAACCTCCCATATCTTGGCCCCTCTCACCACTCTTAGCCTATCTTAGCCCCTCTAACCTCTCTTAGCCTATCTCAGACTATCACATTCTAGCCTATTCCAGCCTAGCCTAGCCTAGCCCAGCCCAGCCCAGCCCAGCCCAGCCCAACCCAGTCCAATCCATTTCAGTTCGGCCTATCTATCCCTGCCCAGCACAGACAATCTCAACCCAGCTCAGTCAAGCCCAGGCTGGCCTAGCCAATCCAAGCCCAGCCATGCTTATCTCAGCCTTGCCCAGCCTAGCCAACCTCAGCCTAGTCTAGCCTATCTCAACCCGGCCTAGGTTCTGTGAGCCCGGTTCAGCACAGTGTAACCTATCCTATCTCAACTCAGCCTATCTATCCCATCCCAGCTCAATCAAGCCTAGCCAATCTTAGCCCAGCCTCGCCTAACTCAGCCTGGCCCAGTTTAAAAAAAAATATTTGGTCTTTAACGACGCTGTCAATTGCCAGGATCACATCAGATTCGCCGGTGTGCCGGAATTTTGTCCCGCAGGAGTTCTTTAACATGCCAGTAAATCTACTGATATGGAGCTGTCGTTTTTAAGCACACTTAAAAACCATCGGTCTGGGCCGGATTTGAACCTGCGACCTTGGGATCAGTAGGCCAGCGATTAACCAACTGAGCCATCCAGATCGACTGCCTGGCCCAGGATATCCTATCCCAGCCCAGCCCAGCCTGTTGTATCCTCTATTTCAGCCTATCTCACTCTATGCTAACCTCCAGCATTGCCTAGTCTATCTCAACCAGTCCTAACCTAATCTTTAAAATTTGTTGGATTCTTTGCTCTTTTGGCCACTGTCACCTCTTTTAGGCTATCTCAGCCCCCTCTCTCCTTTCTTACCTATCCCATCCACTCTCACCTCTCTTAGCCTGTCTCATCCCCTCTCACCACTCTTTAAACCAACCTCGTCCATTGTCACCTCTTTCAGGCCCTCATCTCTCTTAGCTGCTCTCACATCTCAGTCTCTCAGCCAGTCTCACCTCTCTTAGCCTATCTCAGCCCCCTCACCTCTCTTAGCCTATCTCTGCCCCTCTCACAGGGGTTCTCATCTCTTAGTATATCTCAAGCATTCTCACCTCTCTTAGCCGTTGCTGCGGTCATTTTGTCGCTCGGCTTGCTTGGTCAGTTCTTTTCTATGAAGCTTGGGGGCATGTCATGGATGCAGAGAAGTTTTTGAAAATGATATGGCTTTCTTCCATAAATCACCTTTATTCAGTTCTATTACATATTATCAATTATCCATCTTTACAATAATGGGCCTTCAATTAAATAAGGTACAAAAGCTCTCGATCCTTTACTGAATCCATTCCATAACTATTTTTGTCATCCTTATGTACATTTTTATCTCTGTTGATAGGTATTGCTGTGTAAAAATGTTGTAACAATCTGGGTTCATCATTTGTTTAAACCACAGAAGCTGTTATATCAGGACATTGTCATGCTGTATATTCATTGCATACTAAATATAATGGAGAGCTGTTTTACCTTATTCATAATTTAACATCAATTATTAACTAACAATTCATAAATTATTATACAATTAAAATGTAACAAAAATGGTGAATTTGGGGTATGACCTAAAATTACTGCCACACCATTCTCATCTCTTAAACATTCTCATCTCTCTTAGCCTAACTCAGCACCTCATCTCTCACAGCAGCTATCACCTCTCTTAGTATATCAAACCTTCTTAGCCTATATGAGCCTCTCTCAGCTCCTCTCACCTCACTTAATCATTCTCAAAACTTCTCACCTCTTGTAGCCTATGTCAGCCCATTTCAGCCACTCTCACCCAATCTCACTTCTCTCAGCCCCACTCACCTCTCTTAGTGTATCTCGAAAGCACTCATCTCTTAGCCTATCCCACCCATTCTCACCTCACTTAGTCTAACTCAGCCACTCTCAGCCCCTCTCACTCCTGTAAGCTGCCCTCAGCTCTTAGTCTATCTGAGCCCCTCTGACCTCTATAAGCTGATCTTACCTCTCTTAGTCTGTCAGTCCCTCTCACCTCCCTTAGCTGCTCAACTTTCTTAGTCTATCTCAAACCCTCACCTAAGCTAAGCCTATCCCACTCACTCTGACCTCTTAGTCTATCTCAGTCACTCTCACCTCTCTTAGCCCCACTCACCTCTCTTAGCATATCTCAGCCCCTCTCCTAGCCTATCTGAGACTATCTCGCCCTACTCTAGCCTGTTACAGCCTATCAGTATATCTTACTCTATCCCAGCCTAACCTAGCCTTCTATCTCAACTCAGCCTAACACAGCCGAACTCATCCTATTCTATCTGAGCCAGTTGTAACCTAATCTGTAAATGTTGGATACTTTGCTTTTTCAGCCACTCTCTAAGCCTATCCTAACTTAATCTGTAAAAATTAATGGACACTCTGCCTTTACACTGTCACCTACATTAACCTATTTCAGCCACTCACATCTCTTAGGCTATCTTAGCCACTCTCATCACCCTTAGCCTATCCCAGCCACAGCTCTTTGTCTAGCCTATCCTATCTCAGCCTAGCCTATCTTATCTCTGCTTAGCCCAGCCCAACCGCCAAGTATAGCCTGGCCTATCTCATACCCAATCTCGCCTATCTCAGCCTATCCAATTCAGGCCTTATTTAGCCTCTCCCAGCCTAACTTATCCTATCTCAGCCCATCCTAGCCTATCTCAGCTTAGCCAATCCGATCCAATCTCAACCTAGCCTATCCAATCCAATCTCAGCCTAGCCCAACCTATCCAATCTCAGCCCAGTCTAGCCTATCTCAGCCTTGCCTCTCAGGCTAGCCTATCTCAGCGTAGCCTATCTAATCTCAGCCTATCCAATCTCAGCCTAACCAGGCCCATCCCATCTCAGCCTAGCCCAGCCCATCTCAGCTCAGTCCAGCCTATCTCATCTCAGCCGCCTATCTCAGCCTAGCCAGGCCTAGCCTATCTCAGCCTAGACTATCCAATCTCAGCCTAGCCCAGCCTATCCAATTTCAGCCTAGCCTATCTCAGCTCAGCCCAGCCCAGCCAAGCCCAGCCCAGCCTATCTCAGCTCAACCTAGCCTCGCCTCTCAGGCTAGTCCATCCAATCTCAGCCTAGCCGATTCTATCTCAGCTTAGCCTAGTCTATACAATCTCAGCCTAGCCGATTCTATCTCAGCTTAGCCTAGTCTATCCAATCTCAGCCCAGCCTATCCAATCTCAGCCCGGCCTATCCAATCTCAGTCTGACCTATCTTTGCCTAGAAGCACTATCCCAGCCTAGCTTTATCTGTCTAGGAACCTACCTTATATTATCCTATCTCAGCCTAGCCTATCTTAGCCCAGCCAGGCCTAGCCTATCTCAGCCTAGTCTATCCAATCTCACCCTAGTCTATCCAATCTCAGCCCAGCCAGTGGCGGCTCGCAGTCAAAATTTTAGGGTGAGCAAAGTGTAACAACAACAACAACAACAACAATAATAATAATAATAATAATAATAATAATAATAATAATAATAATAATAATAATAATAATAATAATAATAATAAACCCCGTTTATCCGAAATATAGGGTGCGAGGTCATTGCGGATAATGCAAACAATATATTGTTTGGTTGTTTAATAAGAGCAGAGTGAATGAGTGTGACTTACGGACGAATTACCGCCAAAACTAAAATGAATTGAATTGAAAAAATTATCTGACTGTAGCTTTGTGTTAAATAGCTAAAACACTCCTCTTTTCACTGTCAGTGCGCCGAGAAAGCGGAATTTGTAATAGTTCACTAATTAACTCGGTCATACTGGTATTACACAGCGATAACGACATGATTCGGATCTCTAAGATCTTCGTTCGTGGAGTATGGCTGTTCGGAAAATGTCGCATAAATTCGGATTTGGGCAGGCAAGTGTTCCGAGTGCTGGCAGACGCGTTTACGCATGCTCGGAGTGCGTATACAGACGGAATGTTTCCTTATCCCTGTTCAAGGGCCTCGTACTGAGGAAAGGGGGCCGGGCAGGCAGGGGTTAAGCTAGCCTGCTCTCCACTACCCAGCTTCCATGCGTATCATTTCTGCCACGCGTTTCAAACATGCAGCGCAGTTTTGATGAATCGGAATTGAGATTAAAGGATTTGACCATGCGCTGATCATTATAACCGAGAAAACTTTTCTTGAACTGCAATTTAGAGAAAATGACGGTTTAAATGATAAAATGCAGTATCATAGTTAAACATTATTTGTTGATGTATTACGATAGGGTAAGCAATGCCTACTCTGCCTACCCTGAGGAGCCGTGCCTGGGCCCAGCTTAGCCTATCTCATCTCAGCCTAGCCTAGCCTCGCCTCTCAGGCTAGTCTACCCAATCTCAGCCTAGTTTAGCCTATCCAATCTCAGCCTATCCCAGCCTAGGCTATTTCAGCCTAGCTTTATCTGTCTAGGTACCTATCTCATATGATCTATCCTATCTCAGCCTAGCCTGTCTCAGCGTAGTCTATCCAATCTCAGCCTATCCAAACTCAGCCTAGCCTATCTCAGCTCAGCTCAGCCTAGCCTAGCCTCGCCTCTCAGGCTAGTCTATCTCAGCGTAGTCTATCCAATCTCAGCCTAGCCGATTCTATCTCAGCTTAGCCTAGTCTATCCAATCTCAGCCTAGCCAATTCTATCTCAGCCCAGCTTAGCCTAGCCTATCTCAGTCCAGCTCAGCCTATCTCATCTCAGCCCAGCTTAGCCTATCTCATCTCAGCCTATGCTATTTCAGCGTAGCTTTATCTGTCTAGGAACCTACCTTATATGATCTATCCTATCTCAGCCTAGCTTAATCTATGTCAGCCTTGCTTAGGCTGACCTATAGTTGCCTAGAAACTTAGCCTATCCCATCCTATGCTATTTCAGCCTAGCTTTATCTGTCTAGGAACCTACCCTATGTGATCTGTCCTATCTCAGCCTTGCCTTGTCTATTCTTTCTCAGTCCAGCCCAGCCCGGTCGGGCATATCTTAGCCTATTTCATCCTACAGAAAAAAGTGTCAGGTTAAATAGTTAAGGAAAGAATGGGAGTGAGGGGGATATGGGAGAACGAAGTAGGAGAGAAATATATATTCACCAAGAGTAACAAGATTTAAGGAACGGTTTAATCCATAAATTAGATTGTAGAGGGTTTTTATACATGTTGAATGTGGGGTTATGGAATAATGAAGATTAGAGAAATACACAATATAAACTGATCAGCAGAAGATAATATAAGAGTGCAACTGATTAGAAAAGTTGAGTAAGGGGAAGTGAACAGGGTTGGGGGATGAAATAAAACAAATAAAAATTAAAAGGTGGTAGCAGGATAAGATTAGTGGAAAGGTAAACATGTAAAAGGCACATATCTGAAGAGCAACCCTAACAGAAAAGGGGCCAGGGCCCAGCTTAGGGATAGCCCAAGGTGTGTTAATCATTCATCTCAGCCCATCCTATCCAAGGGAAATCACTGAAAGTTAACAGGGCCAGTCTTGAATAATTCTTTGCATAACGGTGATATTCATGCACAACACAGTGAACAGAGCAACAAAATATATATACAGGATGAAAAGTTTAGTTGCTATGGACTATCTGCACAAGTGATATCAGTCAGCAGTTACAATGAGCATACGGTAAGTGTTAATGATTTATTAAATGAATGGATTATTTTGGGCAGGGAGTCAATAATATGAAATGAATACAGGGACTCACTCGACTTCACTACTGGAGACAAAAAATATGCAAGTCAGCTATAACAGCATGATCAATGCATAGACAACCCCATCCCAGCCTGGCTCATCCCAGCCTATCCTATATCTGAAAATGTGATAGATATTTTGCCTTTTCAGCCCATTCTAGCATATTCACTTTTGGTACACGTTCTGTCTGCTTTTATCAGGTTATCCTGGCCTATATTTATAATTTAAATATCTCCAATAAATGGTGCAGAAGAATCCCAATAACTCTGCCTAATGTGGACTGAGAGGGTGGATTGTGACCCCTCATCCCACCGTGCTCCAGCTATTAAATGAGCAGTGGCAAACACACCTATACACAGAGCCAACAGCATTTGCAATCTGGAGAACTTACAAGACAAATTAAATTAAATACAACATGCCCTGGAAGCAAATGTATATTCGAAAACACAAATGAGGAATCTATATACAAGCAACAAGAGACTCATAGAATCAAACTGTGCAACAAAAGAAAAGGACAAGGACAAAACCACAGCATGGTTGCCTTGCATAAAAGGAATGACCAACAAAATAGCAAAAGTACTAGGGAAACCAGGTACAAATCCATTAAGAAACTAAAGTCATTTTTACGCTCAGTTAAAGATAAACAAGACCCCTTGAACAGCGCTGATGTTTACAAGATTGACTGTGACTGCAGAGCAGCATATGTTGGGCAGACAGGCAGCTCAATTAAAAATCAGATGGCAGGAGCATATCAGAAGTTTAAAATTAAATCAACCCGAAAAGTCAGCACTAGCTGAACGTGCCACATACACAAGGCACCACATAGATTTCAACCAAATACAGCTACTAGCTAACTCTGACCATTTCACACAGAATGACCAGAGAAAGCATAGAAATATTCAATCTACAAAACAGCATAAACAGGGATAATGGAAGAGGGCCGGTCCAAACTTCCATAGCCAAAGTATAAGTAAACAGACAAACTGTCTCTCTCTCTCTAGTCAGCATAATTCCTGCGGTGTTGTCAAGAAGAGGAGTAGCCCTGAAGAAGCCCTACATAGTAGCGCAAAACATTGGCAACAACAGCAGCAACCAAGATGCGGCCTTTCCCGGAAGACCTAGTTAATATGAATTTTGTATAATAAATGCTAAATCACACTATATAAATATCCATTATTACTGGTTTTAACTTTCCAATATTTACACATCTTTTGAAATGCTGTCATTATTTAGTGGTTTCTCACAATATCATGAAAAGCGTATCAAATTTCAAGGCCACATATAACAATCTGCTTTTCAACATTTGACTAATGCTGCACTCCTGCATCTCACTTGTACCTGCAACAAAATGTATATTAAAATTATTTCTACAAACAAATATCTCATCCTCAAGTAGACAGGCCTCGAAAGTTTTGCAAGAATAGTTTGTACAAGCTACTGAAAGTAAATGATATTGGATAGCAAAAGTCATGTAAAGCAACACATCAGATTTTGAATTCTTTCTTAGGGAAAACGTGATGAAGTTACATATTTCATTGCTAAATCATTACATTTTCTATACTTCTTTTTAAGTAATAACATACAGTGCAACAGTTATGCAAAGAATTATTCAAGACTGGCCATGTTAACTGTCAGTGATTGGTATACAGCAGGCATAGGCAATAGGCATGAGAGGAGAGGTAGCAATTGAACTTGCTGCACTCACCCTACATTCTCTTGCCAAGTGACAACACTTGCAGTGGTGGCTTCGTTCCACCTGTGCAGTAGTAATAATTTCTGCACTATTAGCTGTTTTGTTTATATTAAACATACTTTTGTTGTTGTTAGCTAATGCTGGATTTCTGACAATGAAGTCATTAATTCTCTTGCTCTCCAATATTTTTCACTGATGGATGGGGCATTAGAAGTGGCCGAGCATATTTGAGGGTGGTCTCGATCCATTTCCTCTTGCAGATCACATAGAGGACAGAGTGGTGAAGAATATATCCCAATTCTGTTTAAATGTTTTGCCAGACAATCATGTCCTGTAATCAACCTGAAGGTTGCAACTGCTGTTTTTCGAGGATACTCAGGAATTACTGTTTGAATGTTTGGTAGTTCCCATCTTTTATTCTTTGATTTTTCATAGTAATATTTTTCAATAATTTTTTTGAATTTAGAGTTGACTAATCTTTTAGCTGCATAAAATGGTAAATTAACTATTGATTTCTGCACATTGTCGGTACCCTTTTTTGCAAGAAAATCAGCTTTCTCATTACCACTCAGTCCACAGTGAGCTGGTATCCATTGGAAGACTAGGTGTTTTTGAAGTGCGGTTAGATGGGTAAGGATTTTCCAACGTTCTATAATTGTTTGGTTTTTTCGTGACAACTTGGAAGTAATTGCTATAATTGCTGCCCTGGAATCTGAGAGAATAACTGCTTGCTGAAAATCTGAAATTCTGTACAAAAGATTTTGTAGGGCCATTCGAATTGCTTCAATTTCTCCATCAAAGTTTGTAGTTCCATAACTTAAAGCTATGTAATAGGAAAAGAGGTGACATGTGACTCCAGCACCTGCTCCATCTTGGTTTGATATAAATGATCCATCAGTATAAATATGGAGCCATTCATGTTCTGGAAATCTTGTATGGATTGTCTCTAATGCCAATAATTTTAGAACACTAGTTGGAGTATCACTTTTCTTAACTACTTCTGTCAGGTGTAAATAATATGTGATGTCTAATGTATGTGTTGGATTTACTTTAGATATGAAGCTTTCCTTTGAATTAGGAAGGTATACATTCTTCTTGATGTCTTGAATTTTGGAAAGAAAGCTCTCCTGAGTCTTTAGTGTATGTGTAAAATTTCTCTTGTGTCATGTATTGAATGGGAGACTGATCAACTTTTCGTGTTGAATAAGAGCCGCTTTTTCTATTTCATATTCAATGGGGCAGTGGTTGGTTAGTATTTCCATAGCTGCTATTGGTGTGGTTTTGATAGCACCTGTAATTAATCTCAGACTTTGGTTTTGAAAGATTTGAATCTTTTTTGTGTTTGCTGTTACAAGAACTTCGCTGCAGTAAGTAAATAATGGCTTTATATATATACATTGTATGTTGTGTTAAAGAGTTGCTCTGGAACATCCTCACTTCATTCCTGTTAGACGTTTTAACAGTGAAAGGCACCTCTCTGCTCTTTGTATTACATTTTCTATTTGTTTGGTCCATGTAAGTTTAGTATCAAATGTAACTCCTAAATACTTTGCTTCCTTTGTTTCTGGTAATTGTTGACCCTCAAAATTTAGTTTTATTTTTAGTGGTTTTTATTTTTAGTACTCAGGGGTCTCTGTCTAGGGGATATATGAATAGCTACCACAAGGTACCCAAGCTGAGCAGAACATTACTTCCACTTACTGGTGCTTTGCTCCTCACTGTAACTTTTCTATCTGACCCTTGGTCAACTCTTGTTCTCTTCCGACCCCAATGCTATTAGGGTTCCTGAAGGCTAGGGAGTCTGTATTTTTCCAACCTCTCCATTTCTCTAATTTCTCTATAAAACCTTAACCCCTAACATGCTGACCTGTCATGGCATGTATACGTCCTCTGATTGGTAATCAGAGGATATGGTCGGTGAATTTATTTTGATAAGTCTCCCGGTCAGGTCAGTGAGACCAGTAAACCAACGACAGGTGTGGTCCTCCAGACATTCTGGGGATTGTGAGAGAGCGATGTGACCATCAAAACATAAAAATATGGTGCTCTCTAAAAAGCGGTTACATTTATTGCTAAGTCTCTTCAATTAAACATACTTTGCATACACTAATTATTAGTCACCTACTGTGGTTTGGCAAATTGTATAATCTTCAAGTCTATAACCTTCCTCTTTCTTGTGCATGTAATGTTATTATGCTGCCTTATGATTAACTTGTGTAATTGTTTCTCTTTCACAATAAATAGAGCAGTAAAGCTCCATTGCTATTTAGCCTTAAAATATTTTAAAACTATTTGATCAATATAAATTGCTTGGTTTTAAATTTAAGTGCTAAAACTTTGAAACTGGAGTATAATAGTTTACATTGTGGTGCTGTATTTTTAAATAAAATGAAGCTTCGTGTTGAGCTATGAGACTATTATTTTTCTCCGGGAGTGGTACTAGGTGAAATGAATAAACACTCAATGTAACTTCACTATATATAATATAATGCATAATTATTTGCAGAGAAACTTTGGCATAGGTGAAGTGAGACATTTTTCTAAATCCAAAGGTTCACCAATGTACATGCACAAGTATACTGAAATGTACTAGCCCTATTGTTTTTCATATTGCAGTCATTACACAATACTTACAGCCAATTTCAAAAAGAAATAGTCAGACATGTGCATAAAAATTGTGTAGATAACATATGGAATAAATCAGCAGCCAGTCAATTTTGGAAAGCCTTGACCATGCTCGCTTGCATAGAAATGACATGCTTCAGTCAGGAACAAAATATTACTTGGACAGATCCTACTGCATACACAATATGTAACAATAATGGAATGTTGTGCAGGAGATCAATATGTATCTGACTGAACCAGTTGCAGTCCTAAGGTGTGCATGACAGGCCCATAGCCAGGACTGAATACTAAGTGGGGCTCCAGATTTTGTAGGGGGGCAAGAAAATAACTTTAAAAAAAGCATGTGTTGCTGTCACATAACCTTCTCTACTCATTCTTGTACAAACTATTCTTTATTAAAAATGCTTATTCGTCTATTTACTTCACATTGACAAACATTTGCAGTAGTAGTCTTATTTCATATTCCCTTGTAATTACAATGAGATTACTGTAGGCTTTAAGAAATAATCAAATGTTTTAAGGCCGATGCAATGTGATGGTTGAAATTAAAAAAAAGATAACTTCCCATTTGAGAAAAGTGTATTGTAAAATTTGTTGTTAGCTAATGCTGGATTTCTGACAACGAAGTCATTAGTCCTCTTGCTCTTCAATATTTTTCACTGATAGAGCAATAGCAATACTGAGATCCATACCATCCAATTGAGGCCAAAATTAGTCCCTTATAAGAGCATGGTATCTTTCTCCATTGACAGAACTTCCCCATCTTCGTTTTGGAAAAAATATGGACCAATAATTCCACCATACCAAAATCCACACCACACAGTAACCTTTTGGGGATGAAGTGGTCATTTTTGAATCTGTATTGGATTGTGGTTGCTCCAATAGCAGCAACTTTGCTTGTTAACAAAACCATCCATCCAAAATTGGGCTTCGTCACTGAAGATGATTTTTCAACAAAAATCCAGGTCAGCTTCCAATTGCTCCATAGTCCAGTCAGCAAATACACAGCGCAACCTATGGTCGTTGGGCTTTAGTTCTTGAGTTAACATCATTTTGTAAGCGTGCAACTTCAAGTCCAGATGCAGAGTTTGCCAAGTTGTGGTCGGCAAAAGCCCCAATTCTTGCGCTCAGCAAGCAATTGATTTGTATTCCGTTCTTACGTACAGGCATTGTTTGATCGCTGACAGAACCACTTCTTTGAAATTTATCGATCAAATGCCGAATCGTTCTCTCACAGGGACGATCATGCACACCGTAAACTTCATGCAATACATGGCAGATTTGGTGAACAAATGATCCATTTTGATAATAAATTTTCACAATTTCTATGCGTTGTTGAATGCTGTAACGTTCCACGGCTATTTGTCAATAACTAATTGTTGTTTTCTAGTGCCTTGCATCTGGCAATGAAGCCATTAGCATTCGTGCTTTCCAATACAATAACTAATTGTAACCACATGAAAAAATTACAGCTGTAACTCGATAACAACAAAGATGTTAAAGATAGGACACTCTTGTTGAAAGACCCTTTATTTTTCAGTCTGAAAACACTGACTGGTCTCACAAATCACTGAGCATGGAAGAGGAATTCATTTCCATTGATTTACCCATTATTGTGGGTGTTGGTCCTATGTCAGCTCTAGAGTGTTCATGTCTTGTGAAAACTGCACCTAGAACAGTATCTCTAATGACTATTTTAGGTGCTTATAGATTGGATTTTAATTACTCAGGGGTCTCCGTCTAGGGGATATGTAAATGGCGACCACAAAGTATTGTAAAATTTATCAATATTTAAATTGCATATTATTCTTTGAACAAGTCCCTGCCATCATAATTTTAACTATGGGGAGGGGGGACATTTGTGACTCATTCTTGCTCTCAAATTAACTCTTATTGGGTGAAAAATGTGCCATTCATACTAACAATTTTTTTTTTTTTAGAAAAGTGATGAAACCTAGACACATAGAACATTGTATTTACTTATGATATATTGTGTTACCATGTTATACATTACAAGCCAATTCTTGAATAAATTTCTGCGGAAGATTAAGCTGGAAAAAATGATTCTTCAAAGTTTGAATTAATTACTGAGAAAGACGGGGTGGGGAAACAAAGCAACTGCACGTGGGCAAGCAGATGATTTCCAAAGACCGAGGATCATGCCATGTATATATGCCCAGTCACTTCTAGTGCCCCATCCATCAGTGACGGACAAGCAAGGAAACGGTGCAGCCTTGGATAACATCTTCAAGGGATACCAGGCGGGCAGAAGTCATCTTGGCCCGCCTGAGAATAGGTCACACGCGCATCACGCATGGACACTATCTGCGTGGTGAGCCGGCGCCGGTATGTTCCACCTGTGGCGTTCAGCTCTCTGTGGCCCATGTCCTAGTTGATTGTCCGCGCTACAATCGTGAGCGCCAGTTGTTTGGCCTGGGTTCCAGTTTAAAGACGATGTTAGGCGACGACCCGGTAGCTGTGGATTCAGTGCTGCGGTTCGTCGGCAGCATTGGCTTTGGTAAGCAAGTTTAAATTTTATTGTGTGGTTTTACTTTTTACCTTTTATATTTTATCTGCTTACCTTTTTAGATCATTTTACACACTTTTAACTATTTTGAGCATACTTTTTAGACAAGTTTTAAGTTTTAACTTTTTTAACTTTTGGCTGTTTTAGCTTGCGTTTTAATATTTAACTTTGAGTTTTAAGTGGTGGTGAGTTTTATCCATTTTTTTATTTTTTGACTTGGGGCTCTAATGACCTAGCTGTCGACGGGCCCTTAAACCCTAACCACTCACTCACTCCATCAGTGAAAAATATTGGAGAGCAAGAGAATTAATGACTTCATTGTCAGAAATCCAGCATTAGCAAACAACAACAACATATATGTTTGACTGTGTTTGGCAGCTTCCTGAGGGGCCTTTGACTACCAAGAGATTTGGATATTCGGCACGCTGGAATAAGAAATGAATAACTTCTACAGCATTGTTACTATTCATATAGTTCTCAATGCATAGTTATTATAGTTCTTAATTATTGAACTATTTCTAACAGAAAAGGAAAACAGAGATTCTCTCATTACAGGCAAAATTTGTTCCAGTATGGGTGCTGCCCCACTGGCCCCTCTCTTGCTACGGCCTGGTGCATGACCTCATTTAATGCTGAACATATCTCAAAGGTAAAATTGGCAATCACACCCTCATTCTTCAAATAAATTAATGTAAGATGGATTCTTAGGATGATTGGTGACTTGCACAGTTGTAAGTACCATGGTATTAAATTTCTCAGTCTCATTCTACCCTTTCCAACCTTGTCCTACACACCATTATTATGGAAGAACAATAATTTTCATTGATTAATAAACTGATGTTTATATACCTAGGAGTTATTTCCAGGTTGTTATGCTGTGGTGTGCTGGTGTTTAAGTACCCAGACGTTTCGTCCACAACTGCGGCGGACATCTTCAGTGGCCCAATCGTAGTCTTCTCGGAGAAGTTAACGTGGCGTCTAAGGTGTGGACTGTCTGAGTTATTGTATTTATCCCTCAAGTGGCCTCCACTAATTGGTCCGGATGACTAACAGCAGGAGGGAGGGGGCGAGCTTCACCCAAGGTGTTGTTTCCTTCTGATTGGCTCACTTGAGTTTCTCTATTTTGTGCCGTTTCTTGCCTTCAATGACAGGATACCAGTTGCTGTTAAGTTTCAAAACTTCTTTCTTATTGAAATTGTGGGGATGTTTATAAATTTGGTGCTGTTTTTATAACTATGAAAGGTGATGGTGATGAGCTTTTGACTCTTTCGTTATCTCGGGTCGTGGTACTGGATGGAATGAACATACACTCGGGGTTAACTTTAGTGAAATATTTTATTTGCACCTTCTTGTTCACAGTATTTAAATCGTATCACAGTTACAAGTCTTTTATTTCAGTGGATCGACTTCCCTAGCACCGCCGAGATTTAATGTCTGAAAATTTAGTGATATTTCGCTAAATGTGTTTTCTATCACTTTACACTTCGTTTATTTTACGTCCTTTTATTTAATCGCACACCTCGTATTAACTAACTTATTAAAGTTAGCTCATTTTTAATTTATTTTACACAAATGAACGGTCTTTAAACACTTAGTAAATTTACTTTCACTATTTTATGACGTGCACACATAAAAATGTGACCATCTACACCAAAGATACAGACGCTAATATATTCTTTTGGTTGTGAGTCTAGCATTCCAACTGCCATGTGTACATCCGCGTATGCGTTCATCAAATAGTTCCCGTATTGTTAGGGAAGCGATCCTTAGCCATTCTCCCTTCGCTTTCAATATTGAACACATATAATTCTTTTATTTATACTTATATATTAAAATTAAATATGGATATATTTATGACGTCTTTAAACAAACTTAATTGTTTGTAACAATGAACATTAGTAACATGTTTTCGTCATTTAACCAACTCATACCAACATCAAAAACAAATTACAAAATTGCACTCTTAACAAATATTCACATAAACGATTTTCTTTTGGGGTCTTACAATATCCTGTCTCAAATTCAATAGCTTCATGTTGTAGCCTGGCATGGTAATGTATTGTGGATGATAGAATACTCGTGTCCTGAAACTTAATTATATGTTTGCCCTCCGCTTCAATGGCATGTTGCGCACCTGCGGACTTATCCGTTTGGTCCATGCAGCAGCTTCTTTTGTGTTCGGTGAGTCTGGTGTTTATGCTACACTGTCTAGTTCCGATGTAAACTGAACCATAGGAACAGGGAATACGGTATACACCTTGTCATCGGCCGGTGTATACCATATTCCCTGTTTTTGTATAAACAAGAGGTAGTGATGACCATTCAAACCAGGTGGGAGGAAATAAAAGTTCCACCTGTACAACTCTAGCCCACATGTTAACACCAGTAAATATCTGCTGGTAATCAGACACATGGACTGTTGGTGCTACAGATATAGTTATTGCAACAGTTGAATACGTGATGGATGAAAACAACCTTATTACTGAACAATTGCATGACATCAAAATATTCATTTCAGACCACTGGTCCCTTATGTCAAAATGTTCAAAACCATCCTCTGTATGGGCCCAAATGACCTCATCAATGTACCCTTAAGCCCCACTCACTTATGCAATCCTCTGTATAAATTTAGCCCTAAAGGCATGTACAGCATGTACATCCTGCATGTACAGCAGAACCCCAAGGAGTTGGTGGGTTGATGAAGTGAAAGGGATGGATAATCCATCTTACTTGATATGAACAGTAAGTTTAGTAAGTAATATCACAAAATAGTTGCTAAACACAAGGAGTCCTGTATTACATTTTTTGTATATTGAGAGAAATGGCAATAACAGTGATTGCTATCCATGGGGTAGGGCTGTGTGGTAAGAGGTACTACTTGGCAACAATATGGGTGCGTTTGGTGGAAAGAGGAGCTAAACAATAACAATAAGTGGGCAAGGCAATGGAAGTGCAGATGATTTCATTGTATAAGTATACATTCCCAGTACTGCCTTTTCCCTCACTCCTCTTTGATCTCTAGTCTTGACGATGTTGCAAATTGTCAGTAAAACAGAGGCTCCCTACTCCAAATGCAGTCATATCATGGTCGACTAATGACAGACTTTTGTTCCATAAAACTAATAAAAGCGCATCACTACTATTGTTTGCTTGCTTGACTACTTTGTGATTTGAAACTAAATCTTAAGTAATACATCAGAATAACCTCTCGACTAGTACATATATATTCATTGCATGTTGAATTTGTAACCTCTTTGCATGGGAAACAATGTAACATAAGCTTTTGTTAAATATTTTAAAGTGCATTTCGCTTGAACATTTTCTGAGTACTGGAGCTATCTGTTGACATGCAACATGCTCAAATATTACTCAGGGCATTTAGCAATGTGCATGAGTTGGTGGCATTATGTTTATATATGTACTCTATACCAGTTAGGTGGAATATTACGCTGGTTATTGTAAGTGTCGATTACTTTTCCAATGAAATTCATGATTAAAATACAATTAGTATGATCCTTCTTCCTGATCCTGACAGTTTGATTGATGAAGGTGAAGCACTACAGGTATAGTAAATATAAATGATGTTTCTGGCCTAATTGAAGTACATTTCACTGCCTCTGAACCTGGGTTCGATCCCAGGCAACTGCATGTGGGATTTGTGGTGGACGAAGCGGCACTGGAGTTGGTTTCCTCCAGGTTCTCCGGTTTTCCCTGCCACTCATTCCATGTATTATCAGTGTCACCACCTGTGGTGCTGTATGTAGTAAAAGTGGGCATTAAACACTACAAACAACTGCTTCTGAAAAGAGTGACATACAGGGAAAAAATGACTCTGGGTTTGCAAAGTCAACCAAAAAGAGAAAACTTTGAGGCCAACCAACATAATACAAAAAATGTATTTTCAAGTACACAAATTCTAGAAACTGATCATGCTTCAAATGAAAACAAATTTGAAGGATTGCATGCCACTGAGATTCTGCAAAAAAATGGGATGTAACACTGTGCCACAGATGTTTTGAACCTTACCACAGTTGACAAAAAGCTTTTAACTCTCCAAATATTTTAGTAATTAAAGGTTTGGCTTTAAATGGTCTTACTTGCTTTAAGAAATAGTTTAATCATAAAATGCATGAACTTGATGGAAATGTATTCGTTCATCATAATGGTGTTTTTTGATACCATTAATGCCCAGCTGTCTATTTATAGACCAGGTGATTTTGGGGCACTGGGTGAATAAAAAGGCAAACAAAATATATCGTTGACATACTGTATGCTAAACCAATACATTTCATATGTTTTTCTGAATTTTTGAAAAAAAGTTGTGCATTAATGGGTTAAAAAAGAAAGGGCAAAGAAAAAGAAGCAAATGGTTAATGAGGTGATTGGTTAATCAAGTGATGGATAATCATGGGTTTACTGAATAAATATTATGGATATCACCACCAGCTAACTCATACATATGAAATGTACATGACATTCGAATCAGTGCAACTGTAAGCAGATTATTGGTAGAGGACGGATTAGTGACCTGGTCTGTGATTTCAAGTTATTGATGCAGGGAGTATACTGTCCTAGCACGTGCTCTCTGGATACATGGGTAATCAAATGTACTGGAATATACCATGAAAGTGATCTATGCTTTAGATTCCAAAGAGTTCACATGCAATTCATATTGCATAATCCCTAATTTTAGTGGATGTTTTGACTAATTTAAATTTCATAAAGAATAACTCTTGTTACTTATTCAATGCCATAACCTCCCAGGAAACATCTGAGTTATACAAGCCAAACGCTATAAGCAAAATGGAAGAAGTATATGTAACTATTAAGGAAATCAAAGCCAAAGAATTTAGGAAAATGTGAATTATAAGCTTCAGAAAGTGTTAGGGAAAGAAAAAAAACATTTGTCTTTCAATGATGTGTGCTGTGCGAGATGTCTTGCTGAGAAAAGTAATAGAGCCTTCCAGATCATAAAGAAGTAAGAAATATGTGAGACAGTGATATAGCATATTATTCGCATGCACCTATTAGGTACCTCTTGTGATTTTTTTTTTTAATTAACGTCCCCCATTGTGTCATATCGGACAAATGAGAAATGAAATGGGTGAAATGATGCTCAAATGAGCCCGAGGTCCATGGAGCTTTAAGTTATCCGACATTCGTCTTCTCAGATTAGGGAAAACCTTACCCGGATAACTTACCATAAGCGAGATTCGAACTCGCGACCTCTTGAACGTGAGGCAGACATGCTAACCATCACGCTACCGAGGCGGACACCTCATGTGATGTCAAGGGTATCTCGAGATATGGCTTTTGTTTAAGTGAGAGGAGTGTGAGTTTTCCACAACCTCTGCAACCTCAACCTTATTATCCGCTGCAATTCTATTCATTATTCTTTATTGCTCATAAAACTTGTAATACAAGCATGGAGCGTTGTCAAATGCTAATATATGAATAAAAAGTACATCATGGCACCAGGCGCGGCTCCTCAGGGTAGGCAGTGTAGGCATTGCCTACCCTATCGTACTACATCAACAAATAATGTTTAACTATGATTCTGCATTTTATCATTTGAACCGTCATTTTCCCCTAAATTGCAGTTCAAGAAAAGTTTTCTCGGTTATAATGATCAGCGCATGGTCAAATCCTTTAATCTCAATTCCGATTCATCAAAACTGCGCTGCGTGTTTGAAACGCGCGGCAGAAATGATACGCATGGAAGCTGGGTAGTGGAGAGCAGGCTAGCTTAACCTCTGCCTGCCCGGCCCCATTTCCTCAGTACGAGGCCCTTGAACAGGGATAAGGAAACATTCGGTCTATATATGCACTCCGAGCATGCGTAGACGCGTCTGCCAGCAGTCCGAACACCTGCCTGCCCAAATCCGAATTTATGCGACATTTTCTGAACACCCATACTCCACGAACGAAGAACTCAGATATCTGAATCGTGTCGTTATCTCTGTGTAATACCAGTATGACCGACTTAATTAGTGAACTATTACAAATTCCGCTTTCGCGGCGCACTGACAATGAAAAGAGGAGTGTTTTAGCTATTTAACACAAAGCTGCAGTCAGACAATTTTTCAATTTCTTAATCTATTTTAGCCGTGGGCGTCTCGAAACGGGGGCAAGGGGGGCCACGGCCCCGCCTTGGAAGTTGGTGAACTTAATGTGCAATCAGTTACTGACTTTTAAACTATTATTTTAATTTTGATGTAAAGAACAATTTTTGTTTAGCACAAATTAATACGGTTATCTGTAACAAATACTATAAATTTTGACAGTAAAATAATCATTTAATATTATATGATTGTAAATTTCCAACATGTGCCCCCCCCCCCCTGGAAAAAAGTCTGCGGACACTCGCGATTTTAGTTTTGGCGGTAATTCGTCCGTAAGTCCCACTCATTCACTCTGCTCTTATTAAACAACCAAACATATTGTTTGCGTTATCCGCAGTGACTTCGCCCCCTATATTTCGGATAAACGGGGTTTATTATTATTATTATTATTATTATTATTATTATTATTATTATTATTATTATTATTATTATTATTATTATTATTATTATTATTATTATTATTATTATTATTATTGTTGTTGTTGTTGTTGTTACTGTTACACTTTGCCTACCCTAAAATTTTGACTGCGAGCCGCCACTGCATGGCACATAATTAGACTTATGGTCACTGACCTTGTCTACAACCACAGATTATACTGGATTATACCTACAACGGAAGAAGATGGAGCTGCAAGGCAGAAATATACTGCCTATCGACCACGTGACAACGTATTCCTGATAACCAAAGTGGGGCCAGTGTTGCCAACGCGTGAGATTTGTCCCATATTGCGGGACATTTTGAGAAATATTCTTCAGGAAGGGACAAAGGGACTCTTTTGCAAAAACTGAGATGAATATGGGACATTTAATACATTTTATATTGGTTTACTTTAGAAAAACTGTAACGGATGTAAATCTTTATGCTGCCGCAAGACAGGATATAAGAGAAAACTGCATTGAAAAGAACGCGCTTGTTTTACTTTCTGTTGCGCAATGTACACTGATATCGTTTATTTAGAACTAACAATAACAAACATTGGACAGCTAACGACTACTAGGTGCTCTGTGGCTAACGCTGTGCTGTTATTTCTCGTGTAAGCAAAGAGAAGATAAGTGCATCTAGTAGTACACTAACAACATTATTGCCTATATTGCTCTGGCATATAAATATTTTACTTGGTATAATGATATCGTCTGCTCCTTAGTAGAGTTAACTGTATCGTACGGATGTTAATGAGTTAAGCTTGTGATAATCGCTCGAACAATTTCAAAGTTAAAAGGAAACCCAATTCAAAGCCAAACCTGTGAGGTGGTTGCTCACGATTATGAATACATGAAGGAAGAGACCAGGTATAAAGATCGGTACTCTATTAAGATTTTGAAATAAAAAATAAAAAAATTTTTAAAAATCAAAAAGTTGCAACAAAGAGTTGCTGCAGCCACTACTGCGTCTGTTCGCGTAACTTTCCAAGATGGGTGAAAACATGAGAAAAGAGCATCACTGGGGCTCCCAGATAAAAAAAGGATAAAAGCTTCTACGCACCAACGAATAACATACATTTTACAGAGTCTAAATCGATCTAATTTTACGTTAGGACTTAATATGACGAATTTTTCGATAGAACCTTAATGCCTAATTAGGTTAAGTAAATAAAGTACATATGTTTATATAACATTTTCAATGGAGACCATTCGAATAAGGAAAGTATTAAATAATTATGATCTTATGAAGCATTGTGTAATATTCAGACATAATACGTACTATAGCAAATCGTGACGAAGAATATTAGAAATGTTCGTTCTTCCGGGCTTGTAGACCGTGTTCTATAGGAGTTTTCACGTTATGAAGGCACAATGACTCTTATAGAGAATCAGCGCGGCGTTGCTACGTATGTTGCGCCAATGTGATTACTGCGTTTGCTCACAACCAGGTTTATTATTATTATTATTATTATTATTATTATTATTATTATTATTATTATTATTATTATTATTATTATTATTATTATTATTATTATTATTATTATTATTATTATTATTATTATTATTATTATTATTATTATTATTATTATTATTATTATTATTATTATTATTATTATTATTATTATTATTATTATTATTATTATTATTATTATTATTATTATTATTATTATTATTATTATTATTATTATTATTATTATTATTATTATTATTATTATTATTATTATTATTATTATTATTATTATTATTATTATTATTATTATTGTTGTTGTTGTTGTTGTTGTTGTTGTTGTTGTTGTTGTTGTTGTTGTTGTTGTTGTTGTTGTTGTTGTTGTTGTTGTTGTTGTTGTTGTTGTTGTTGTTGTTGTTGTTATTGTTATTGTTATTGTTATTATGGTTATCGTTATCGTTATCGTTATCGTTATCGTTATCGTTATCGTTATCATTATTTATTGTTATTGTTGTTATTATTATTATTGTTATTATTATTGTTGTTGTCGTCGTTGTCGTCGTCGTCGTCGGGGTTGGGGTTGGGGTTGGTGTTGATGTTGTTGGTATTAGTATTATTATATTAATAATACCTTATAATAAACCCTTATCCTTTTTACATTCTTTTCTTAATATAAAAATGTAGGTCTACTTACACAGTCGCCTTATGAAGTTCATTAAGAATAAACGAGTCACTGTGTCCGGGGTTCTTTTTCTTTAAATAATCATACACCCCTAAGAATTGTTTTTCACTCGCTACTTTTAATAATTTCGCCTTTTCTTCTGCGATCCATTGCGCACTAATCACTTAACTGCAATGCACACGATTACCAGAGAACTTGTAAAACTCGCTCACACCTCCAATTCCCGAAACCTATTGAAAACCTCCACTGAAGTGCAATCCCTTATCGGCTCTTCGACTGCCACACATCTGGTTTCCATCATCTGCAAGACAGGAGAGCCGGGTGTTGTTGGCCGTGCACTTGGCGCGCTAAAAACATTTGCCTTTAAATGGTGATTTATGGATGGCTTGTTACTGGGGATGTTCTATATTTACATAAAAAATAATTTCGTTATTTCCTTGACAACTTTGTTGCTGTAAGTTTTTACGTGGACTTACAGAACGAGAATTAGCCAGCGACGACATTTTCCACTGTATAAACAAAGAATCCTAACATTATTTCTTTTTTTTAAATATGTTTAGACATCTTGATATAATCTAAATACTAACGTGGCCTATAAAAGCAAGCAAATAATCCAGATTTATTTAATTGAAATTATTTCGGTTTAAAGCCATGTTTAAACGTGCGGAGCGAGAAAGATGTTAAAAAATCTGCTTTCAACAAAATTTTACATTTTATTATTTTAAAAAACTGTACAATTGCATACAAGGTTTATCGTGCATACCATAGTATTCTTCGACACATTTTACACCGAAATGCATGTTCATACTTTATCTTAGTCACATTTGTAAACACGCAAATTTGGCAACGACGCGCCTGATTCTTCCATAAGAATAACATGGACCATAAGAGCCCGTTGTGCCTTCATGATGTGAAAATGGCTATAGAACACATGATAGATACCAACGTTTCGCCAAGTACTGCGCTTGGCATCATCAGGGTAACACGATCCTCCGTCTGCAGTGGTCAGAGTTTGAGAGTAGAGAAGTAGTGGAAGTAAAGACCGTTAACTTCAACTTCAACTTATTTTATTAAAGAAAGCATTTGCCTGGTGCCGGTACAGAGGGGCCCGGCTTACAGGCCAAAATTAACATTAATTATAATTTTTACAATATTTACATGTGAATTCGGGTTTGCTTTATCTTTTAAAAAACCCATACAGTGGGCAGCCTTAGCCCACCGAGAACAGTTTTTGGGCATATTCTCAGTTTTTTTGTCAGTTTTTGATAGTTTTTTTTTAAATTTATATACACGGATATATACACGCACTCACTCCTGGGCATACCACACATATGTCCCATCACACGCACACACACACACACACACACACACACACACACACACACACACACACTCGTATATACATATTTACACACACTGCACTATATACACTTCACTATGTACAGTTTTTCCGCAGATTTCCTGTGCGGCCAGGTTGCAGCTCCTGAGGCGTTTCCGAGGCACAGACCTCTTCCGGAGTGCATGGCCTAGGGCCTGGGTTGCATGGGTGCGCATCAGTCGGCGAGCCATGCAATGTCTAGAACATTTTAATTCTAGCATGCTTACGATGCTTTGGCTCGCCCTTGCCAATATTGGCAATCACGTCATTTTGGTGATTCCTGATGCGCGCCCACGCGACAGTGGCTCTTTTTGTTATTGCCTCGGGTATGGAAGGGATCTGGGTTTCCTGGTGAAGGGTTCGGTTAGTGGTTAGAATGGGAGCAGAGAGGATTTTGCGGAGGGAGAGGTTTTGGAGGGTTTGGATAGTCTTCAGGGCGGTTTTTGAGGCGTTTGCCCAGGCCACACACGCGTAAAGAACCACTGACAGGATGAAAGCTTTATACAGGACGAGTTTGGACTTCAATTGCAGCTGTTTGCTGCGGAAGATGGGGGCGCATAACTTTAGCCGCTGTCTGCCTTTGTTGGGGCTATTTTTTATGTGGGTGGACCAGCACATTGTGCGGTCCTAGGTAACCCCTAAGTATTTAACTTGCCGACGGCAATGCAATACCTGACCACCGACCGTTAGGTCCATTGCCAAAGTGTGATGCCGCTTAGAGAAATGAATCAGCTGGCATTTGTTGGGATTAATTTTGATTTTCCAGTCATGTTGCCATGAAAGGAAGTTGTTAACATAACGTTGCATTTCTGCAAGGCCGAAACGGGGATTTCTATGGTGGTTGTATATTGCAGTATCGTCGGCGTACATGGCTACCTTACATCTGGCGTCAACTGGGAAATCGTTGGTGAATAATATGTACGAAAAGGGTGACATGATTGCCCCTTGTGGGACGCCAGCCCGCATCACTCTCTCCCGTGAGGAGGAGCGGCCCACTTGGACGTAAAACTTCCGTTTTTCTAAAAAATTGTGCAGCAAATACAGATAATTTTGAAGAGCCGGGAAATTGTGGTGCAGTTTGTAAATAAGGCCATTGTGCCAGCACCGGTCGAATGCGGCTTCTACGTCCAGAAATAGCGCCAACGTTGAAGCCCCATTGTTAAATTGCTCTGTTACGTCATCAGTTAGTCTGAGAAGCTGTAAATCAGTAGAATGTCCTTTTCGAAAACCAAACTGTGAATTTGAAAGTTCATGAGATTCCGAAACTTGTTTTTGAAGTCGAAAAAGTATAAGTTTTTCGAGCAATTTACCAATAGTAGACAAAAGACTAATGGGGCGGTAGTTTTGTGGTTGCCTGGTGCTTTTCCCTTGCTTTGGGAGCATAATTACCTTGGCTCGTTTCCAAGTAGAGGGGAAATAGCCTTGCTGCACACAGGCGTTAAATATTTTAGTCAGTTGCACCAGGGCTTTTCTCGGGAGATGCTTAAGTTCCTCATTAGTCACTTTGTCTGGGCCGGCAGCTTTCCCATTAGGTAATTTCCTAATGAGCTTGTAAACTTCCTGCGGTGTTATGATGGGTAGGTGTTGCTCTTGCTTCTGCGCCACCCAGGTTTGTACCCATGTCTGTACCTCCCGCTCTATATCGCGGTTGGTAACTGGGTTCTCGCTGAATCTGTCTTCAAGACAGTCAGCGAAGACCTCGGCTTTCTCCTCTTCGGAGAAGTGCAGGCCGCCATGAGTGTGCAGCGCCTCAGTTGCGGAGTTGACGTTCGTGGAGACTTTAAATGCCTTTAATAATTTCCACAAAGAAATGACCGTTAACCTCCGTTACGGTTATTTATATGGGTGGAGGTGGGGGTGGGAGGGGCATTGTTGCGCTGGCTACGGTAGTGATTGGCTAGTTGTAGGTGGGGTTGTATTACAACTGTTGTGTGTGTCTGAAAGTTTATCTAAGACCGGTATCCATCCTTTATGTACACGTAGTGCATAAGTTGATATTGTCTACAAACCGACAAACAAGATCAAAGACCTCCTGAGATCGGCTAAAGACAAATGCTACCCACACACTTTGCAGGTTTATATAAAGTTCCCTGCAGTTGCGGCAAAGTATATATAGGCACTACCATGCGCAGTGTGGCCACCAGATTAAAAGAACAAGAGCGTCACACCTGATTGGGGCATACATCAAATCGTCAGCCTTATTATTCGGCCATGGTGTCAACCTTAAAGAACTGAGCACACTGATACCACCGATATATGACATCACACCACCCGCACACAGAGCACGTTTCCTTCAAAACCTGACACAGACAGCACAAAAGACGCTCAAAAAAGCGGTCAACACGACAAGAGTCGGCAACCAGCTGGCCATCTTCATTGACGAAAACACTTAACAAAAACACACGTACAAATACACCATTACACAAATATAAATATACAACACAGACAAAAGCTACACATATGAGCTGTTGCAGCAACACACACACAAAACTACACAATTGAACAAAGTCTCAGTCTTCTCAGAGGGTACAAGCCACCGCCACACATACAGGGATGAAACTCACACACCAATCCACACAGCCACACCACGAATACATAAAAGGCACTCATGAAAGACCCCTCCGCCCCGTAACAAAACAAAAATCTCAAAACGCGGCTGAAGAGGGATTGTCCCTATAACAGCCAGGGCATGTTGCAAACATGCCCAAATAACCTTTTTACATTACATTACTACCTTAAAGAAACCCGAGTCCTGTCTTCTACAGATAACTACTATGCCCGGCTACAAAGGGAAGCCATATAAATCTACAAACACAAAGACAACTTTAATCGCAAGTAAGAAATACTACGTTGAAGATAGATTAAAATCTGCAGAAATGATTCTTCACGAATTAGAAAATTCGTATACTAAAGCTTACATGTTCTTTCTGAAGTATGTTTTGGTGTACTTCAACAGTTTTAATGCCCTTTTCCAATCGAGGAAAATATTAATTCACTAGCTTTCAGACGATTCTTTGCGTCTATTTCAAAACATTGGCCAGAACTCTCTAAAACCAGACGTCCTCACAGAAATGCACAAGATTAATACACTTCAACCATGCCATTATCTCCCATTACAATAAGTGTACCTTGGTCCAGAATGTGAACAGCTGTTGCAAACTTCCTAGAGAATGTGAAAAGGAAATTCATCAACTGAAACTTAGATGCCTTGATTTCTATATCACAGCAACCGAAGAAATGAAGAAACGTCTACCTATACAGGATGAATTTTTTAGAGTCAAACTTAAAATTCATAGAGCCAAATATTGCTTTATCAGTTGACGGAAGGTCCCAGATAAAATATGTATCGTGTGTTGAATAAAGTTTGGAGGATTTTATCTCAATACCTTAACATTTGAATGGAGAAGTCTTCCACTTGTGCCTGAGGATAAGAAGGAACTGTCAAATATGGACTTGGACTGTATGTGGAGTGAAATCTCAAAGTTGAAAGATTTCCAAGATCAGCTGTGTTTTCAAAACATTAGTAAACTTGCTAAGCTGGTTCTTTCACTTTCACATCCTAATGCAGAAGCCGAAAGAATATTTTCTATTATAAGCGATGTAAAAACCAGAAAACGGAACAGAATTGGAGGTGATAATTTGAACTCTATATGTGTTATGAGATCTTCATTTCAAGAAAATGGCATAGACTGCACAGCTTTTAAAGTGGAACAAAAGCATCTCAGTCTTCACAATAAGAAAAACTTATATTAAGTAAAAGTTTAAATGTGCAGTGGGGACTAAACGTGGGAGGACTGTGTGTTTGGGGAGTAATACTTCTAAAAGGGAAAGCTGTATCTACTGATAGGAGGAGCACTTCAATAACGTAAGTCCTGATTTTTCATTATATGTATCTAACCTAGTATTGCAAGGACGCTGGTGAATATTGTAGATGTACACTCTATCGCTCTGCATTGTGCTTTTTTCCCCTCGTTAGTTTAAAGCTACGGAAACATGTTTTTCTTAACGTGGGACACTTTATGCAGAAAAGGTACATTTTGAGTACTCGGATGGGACTTTTGAGCTTCAGAGGTTGGCATCACTGAGTGGGGCTTTGTTGTTTTGTTACACCAGATTCACCAAGAAAAGATGCGTGCGTGTTACGAGTGCATATGATAAAACTGCTGATATATATTTTGTTCACGAGGTCATGGTCCCTGGGAGGAATCACTGAACATCTAAGGCATGAATGTAGCAAGTGAGTACATCAGTAAACAATTACAGGTAGACATTAATATTTGGAACTGCAGTTGCCACCTGATCGCGCTTGTTATAGTAGTACTTGTAGTACCAACCTTGGAATGTGTATTCACGCTAGATCAAAGCGAAGGATTCACTCAAATTGGAACTTAAATGTTATTTTTAGTTCATGTAGTATATTTAGCTTATAAAATGTAAACGATATTTTCAACTACTCCGTCTTGCTCCCACTGATCATTTTCTGCCTTTTCTGTGTTTTCAAAAATCCTGTCAATCTGTTACAGTCTAAACCACTCTAAACTGATATGCCCTTGAGCGTTATATTGTACAATTCCCTTAAGAATAACCCACCTGTTTGTCTAACGATTCTTTTTGGTAAATATTTACAAAATCGGTCGCAGTTGAAAACTAATAAAACATAGTGCAATGGATGCAGTTTTTATTGCGGGTTACGATTTTGAAAGTTTTATTTGGCGCTCAAGCTTCGTTTTTAATTTATGAGCAAATTTCGTACGTGCGATGCAGCGGTTTTATTGCGCCTATGGGGCGTATATTTAGCAAATAAATGTGCATAAACGATATAATATATGCTAGAATGATTGATTAATGCATTTACGTTGAAATTGTTGCATAAACACTGCCCGAGTTGTAAATATTTCGATAACACAGGACCCTGTTACCACGCTCATATACACATACTAAACCTAACCTAACACAGGCAAAACGAAAATGAAGCGTGACCGCCAAATAAAGTTTTCAAAATCGTAATCACTAATAACAATTAGAATGTGAATACATTAATCAATCATTCTACCACTATCGTGGTGTCAGTTGTTTACCTCGGATTCTGAGGCTCACATTTTCCTTTTGAATCAGATTTTAATTAAGGTGGGGGATTAGCCCAACGCTTAAGGTCCCTGTTTTATCCCCAGGGTTCTCGGGTAGATCCTCAGTTCTTGAGGTAGGGATTGGACATTTCCTCCTAACCCCGAAAGGTTTTGGTTTTCCTGCCAATACTCGAGTGGCTGTTTGCAGTAGTTTCCCACTGAGCGATGGGGTCGCCACTTTCCTACGCTGATTATTCTTTGTTCTACCATACTTATTTCTTTATATCATTCTACTGTATGAGACATTTCACTGTGTTTTCTACTACATCTACTTCCATTTTTATTTGTCTCATTTTGTAATTTCTCTATATTTACATTGTCCTTACACATTTCCACTTTCTTCACAATTTTGTTATTTCTAAGGAGCATAAATAAAATAAAGCTTTGTTCCTATTATTCGTGGTCGTCTAAATCCTTGAAGTTCTTACAGGCTTGTATCTTGTCTGTGATCCTCTCTTCCTTGCAGTAGAGTTGTTCCATTGGCGAGATGCCTTGCTCTTCCATCTTGATGTTGTATGTTAGTTTTTCAAGATTGTTGATGTAAAGAAAATTCTGTATTTTTATCTTACCCTGTTTTATTTTCTCTACTATGTATGAAAAGCATTTTTACATAGAAAAGATGTGTGCATGTCTGTAAATAACATAACTCAAAAACGAAAAGTCGGTTGTATTTAAGTTCAATTCGTTCCAAGGATGCACCATCAAGATTCTCAAGAAAATCTCACCCCTCCATGCCAGACTATCCTTTTACATTTTTACACATGTTGCCAACTCAGGGTTAACATGAAGTTAACTTAATAGGAATAAGTGTTTGTAAGAATAGTTAGTTCAAGAGTAGAGAAAGCCATGTGAGTGCAACTCATCAGATTTTTTTATTATTCCCGACAGAAGGGAAGAAGCTAGTAAAGAAGACATGGATAGCTGGAGAAAATCTTATGAAAAATTAGTGGAGAAAGTAGATGTAGATGTTAGAAAAATTGAAATGAAGGAAGGCTTAGGTTAGAAAACCAAAAAGAGAACAAGGTAATAACGCAAGACTTGAAGTTTTCATGGCGAGTGTTATTAATTATGGCTTCACAGGTGATCAGGCATATTAAATTTATACATTTTCTTCAGTTTCTCAAGAAGGCCATGTATTTTGAGATGGCCGTTTATTTTAAAATTCAGTTCTACAAGGTCATGTAAGCTTGACGTGTGTAAATTTGACAGGATAGATCACCCATGAAGCCATAATCAGTAAGGTAATAATGATTTGAAACAGGTAATAGAACAACGTAGGGAGCAAATTAATGGTGAACTAGCACAGAAAATAGACAAAAATAAGAAAGAATCTGAAAATGTAGGAAAGAAAATGAATGTAGTGCAAACTATAAAACATTGCATTTTAAAGAGAGCTCATTGTCATTTAAAACACTGCGGTAGGGGTGGCAGGCAGAAAACATCTCTCTTGGGTTGAGGTGTCAACTATTCATTTACATAGTAGAGGAAATTAGATTCTCCTTGCCACGACTTGAGTTTACCAAATGTATTTTATGTTTGTTCAGGACCAGACCGTCCAAATGACAGCGGGGTGCTGCATCCACCACTTCCACCACCAGTGGTTATACCACCGTTTACTGCCCAGCAGGGACACGAGGAGCATGACACCAGCAGTTCTTCCAGACGACCAACACTACTCTTTAGTGAGGAGAGGAAGTTCAGAAGAATGTGGAGGTGAGCATGGCTCTTATCAACGAGTAACTTTCTGTATCTGCATTCTGTAGGGTGGAAGGCTAAGTTATATATGCGGATAGGTCATTTAAAATGCAAGTTTGTTGCCTGTATTCATAGTGTTCACAAAAAAGTGTATGAACTGCTACTTATTTATTAATACCATTCTTTCATAATGTCATGTGCTCCCTGTGCAATCAGGGGTAATTCTAATGAGGTGAGAAAAAAAAGAAGGTCGCGTGCCCACCTCTAATATAAACAGAACCCTATGCAAGCTCATTTGACAAAAGATGTTGAGCAGAATTTTAATATTTCTCTTCTCATATCATTGTTTGAGCATGTTTAAATTTGGTACACTCTGCTGCGGGTGATAATGTGTAAATCTCTGCCGTCCTCCAGCTCTTTTTCACATTAACAGGCTAGGAAAGGAATGAGAAATTTGTTTTTCAAGGTACAACTACCATTGCATTGTTAACACTTCATTTAAAATTAGTTACATAATTGAATGTAACAGACAAGTAATCAACTAAATGAAAAATAATAGATGTTACTTTGCTGTTAACTCAAAAACACTGCTCTTGTGTGCCTGCATTCAGTTGTTTGCAGTGACGTCATTGTAATGTCCTAACACCTTTTTAACATGATGGTGTACCAGTATATATACCATCTTGCATTGTAGCCAAGATGAAAACTAGGTTTAACATTAAGTTTTAATCTTGTCTTCATTTCTGGCTGAACTACTAGACTTGCAAGGAGAAAACAAAACTTTAGGTGAAATTTATCTCAATTTACATGAAGTAGATAGAGTAATAAGTGTTTGAAAGTGTAGTTTGTACAAGAGTGAGTAGAGAAAGTCATGTGATTGCAACATACTCCTTTTTTTATAGAAGCATATTTTTGAGAAAATCATTCCTGCAGCTATTCCTTTACAGAAGTTAGTGAATAAATATAAATGCTTCCTTGTTAAGCAACCGCAGAAATTGCCCCTATCTAGTTACAAGGTTTGTTCTGACATTTGGCTACCTACTTTTGTGTTACAGGTTATAAAAGGACTTGAGTCACTGTGGATGAGATTGATCTTTTTATGGGCGCTGTGGCAGAGCTTACTCTTCCTGGAGCTCCCGTTGGTCCAACATTTGTCTCTCTAATTGTCTCACAAGAGGTGACCGTTTCTTCTATGAAGAAGATGGACAGATATCTTCATTTACTCTAGGTATGTAAACAATATGGCTGGCTAACATTGATTTACACTATACGGCGTACGGTTTTAGAAGGCACATGAGCTGAACCAATGCGTGCACACAGTGGCTGCACTACTGCCAAGTGATGTGCCAGAGAACAGAAGTTACAGCGAGAGAACGACGAAAGTAACATTTGTCGTGTCACAAATTGTCAGAACGTAAACTTATGCAGCAAAGGATGATGATGATAACATTATAAACTGTAACACTCAATATTAACATACTTATTTACATGCACTTCCTCAGATGCCAATTCCTTAAAAAAACTGTACACTTTAAAAATAATATTTCTGGCCTTAGAATGGAGTACTTTACCCTTAGTACATGCGTCACTGGTACCAGGCTTTGAAAGTAACATTGTTAACACTTCACTAAACACAATGTTGTTGTTGTTGTTGTTGTTTTCTAGTGCCTTGCATCTGGCGATGAAGCCATTAGCATTCGTGCTTTCCAATACTTTTGAACTGTAGTTTCTTCTGATCTTAATGCTTCACAGGTCTTCAAGTGGTCTTCGTTCATTTCTGCTGGATCGTTACACAGGACACATATTGGTGAAGCTGAGATACCTATTCTGTAGAGATGACTTGCTAAGCAGTCGTGATTTGTCAATAGTCGGAAGGCTGCAACCGCTGCTTTCCTTGGTCCCTGGGGGATTATATCTGGATTGGAAAATAGTATAATCCATTTTTTATCTTTGGCATTTGTTTCTATTTCTTGTAGGTATGTAAACATGCGAATTTTCTGCTTATTGTCACAATTACACAAAGCACAATTTGCATTACGGATTGGTCTTGAACGAACTAAAGAAATTGTGCGCAACTGCAGTGATCTGTGGTCAGTTAATTTATTAACTAAATATACGCAGTTCCTAATGACACTTCGCAATGTCTTAGTCCGTGACTGCATAATGAAAAGGAATAAAGCACACAAGCAAGATTGGAAGTTGCATACATAAGCATAAACCCGGGAGTCAGTTATTTATTCTCAAAGTGATAACCCGAGAACCATACGCCGTAGAAAAATGGTCTTTGTACAGGCTGCCTCAAAAATTTTTGCCGCATACACCAAGGCATATTAGAATGTCGAATTTCCAGTAATCATTCTGGGCACATGAAAAAGAGAAATCTCTGTTGCTCACGCTTGTGCTGTGCATTCGGAACTAGGCAACGCTGCACGACTATGATAGGACAGTTGCTCTAGGCAAGCCTTCTCTAACTCTGCCTCATGTGCCTTCTAATACTGTACGCCTTACAGTTAATACTTACCTGTAATAAATAGTGGAAGTATTGTAGAAAGAAGTATCTTCCGGGCTGTTATGCCGTGGTCTGCTGGAGATCTGTCTTCCAGACGTTTCGTTTACAACTGTGGTAAACATCCTCAGTGGTGATGCCGAAGTCTCCTTGTGGAAGGTTTCACTGCGACTGATGCGTCGACTGTCTGTGGGGCTCCATTTATACCAAGCGCAACATGCGCTGATTGGCCCGGGGCGTCCAGAGGCGTGGTGGCTGGTGGAGGGGGTTCTATCTCTCTTATGCTACTGGTCTCTTCTGATTGGCTTACCTTGCTATCCTGCTTCTTATGATGTTCTATGACCGGATGCCAGTTGCTGTTTAATCTTAAGGCCTCTTCCTTCTTATTAAAGTTGTTAGGGTGCTTGTAAATTTCAATAGCCTCTCGCTGTAGTCGGGCATGGTAATGTATGGTAGATGCAAGGATGCGCGTATCCTGGAACTTAATACTGTGTTCACCGACTGCATTAATGGCATGTTCAGCAACCGCAGACTTATCAGTTTGGCCCAGACTGCAGCTTCTTTTGTGTTCCGTGAGTCTGGTCTTAAAACTGCGTTGAGTAGTTCCAATGTAAACTGAGCCACAACCACAAGGAATACTGTATACTCCAGCCAATGACAAAGCTTCTCAGGGATCCTTGGGTGATCGTAGTAAACTGCTTAACTGTCTGGTGGGTTTAAAGATTGTCTTGACGTTATGTCGCTGTAATATGTGATCAATTCGGTCGGTGACATTTTTTAAGTATGGTAGGAACACAATGCCCTTACTTTTGGGCTGATCTGGATTCCGGATGACAGATTGAGTCTTAGGAGGCCGGCAAGCTCTTCTTACTTCTTGGATTGAATAGCCATTGGAAAGTAATGCTTGTTCTAAGTGGCCAAGTTCTTATTTTAAGAAGTGCGGCTCACAGATGTGGGAAGCACGGGTTGCAAGCATCTTGATCATTGCATGCTTCTGTCTGGGATGATGATTGGACTGTTTGTTTAAGTAGCGGTCAGTATGGGTAGGCTTGCGGTAGACCGTGTGTCCAAGTGTCCCGTCGGCCTTCTTGCTAACCAAGACGTCCAGAAACGCTAGTTGTCCATCCTTTTCTTTTTCCATCGTGAACTGAATGCGTTGATTGATGCTGTTCAGATGTTGAAGGAAGTCCTGAAGGGCGTTCTCTCCGTGGGGCCATATGACGAAAGTGTCGTATACATATTGGAACCAGACCGTGCGGCCGTTTCTAGGGCTAAGGTTTCAAAATACTTCATGTAAAAATTAGCAACCACAGGACTCAGGGGGCTGCCCATAGCGACACCATCTAGCTGTTCGTAGAAGGACTGGTTCCACTGGAAATAAGTCGTGGACAGCACATGGTTAAAGAGTGCAAGTATATCATCGGAGAAGATGGGTTTCAACTGCTCAAGGGCTTCATCAACAGGAACCATGGTGAAAAGTGATGTAACGTCGAAGCTGACCAGTAGAAGTGGAAGTATTGCCTTCCACACAAAAATTTGATGAATGATTTTGCCAAAAATACATGTTTAGAGGCCTTCTAAATCTTACAAAAGCAATATACAAGCCGAGGCTTTTACGGCTGACATCTTGGTGGCTAAATATACAACCTGGACTTGCAGGCTGTGGTCTAGTGGGTTTATTTCGCCAGGGACTACACTTGGCATCTGCATAAGTGATTCAGTGGCTGGTCAGAGCTAGAATGAGTTTTCTATTGAGGATAAATCCTTTTTTATATGACCAGTGGGCAGAGCCTGTCTGTTATCATGTTCAGCATCAATTGATGTGTTGTCCAAAGGAATACTTTTGTGCTTGCCTTCTTGTTTCTTCCCTAGCACTGGTATCCAAGCTTTATTAAGGTAAAGGGTTTCTTCTTTGTGGTGAAGTTTATGGATTTCTATTGTCTCTCTTGGTAACCAGACGAGGTAGCTGACAGAGGTGTCTTTGTATAGTGCGTCATGTCCAAATAATAAGAAATGTTCTGCCACCGTGATTCTAGTCTGTTGTATCTTTCATATTGTTTTATTCTCATTGCCATGCTCCACACAGTGGCACAACATTCCCTATCACTTCTGTCAGCTACCTGGCCTGGTTACAAAGAGAGATGATAGAAATCCATGAACATAAAAATAACTTCAACCACAAAGAAGAAACCCTTTGCCTTAACAAAGCCTGGATACCAGTACTACAGAAGAAACAAGAAGGCAAGAACAAAAGTATTCCTTTGCACAACACGCCAAATAATGTTGACCAATCAGAACACGATACTGTACAGGCCCCATCCACCGGTCCGGTCATAAAAAAGTGATTTATCCTCTATGGAAAACTCATTCAAACTCTGACCGGGCACTATATACTGAAAAATATTGGAGAGTAAGAGGATTATTGACTTCATTGTCAGAAATCCAGCATTAGCTAACAACAGGAATATTAGCAACCCATTTTTAAACATCTGGCGACTACCAATTCACTTTGGGCAATGTTGCTGAATATGTACTTCTTGATGTGCAAAGTTGCTAAACCATGCCAACTTGACATGAAGAAATACACTACTGGACACAGAGGTTGGCAACTATGGATCAGAGAGGAACACACCTAAGGAACAGAAGTGCAATCTAAAACTGAAACAGTGGAATAGAATTGCAAACTAAATAATGGAATAATGAAAATAGAGATTTAACATTAGCAGAAAGTGTTAGGAAGTGACGATTTCCTTTTTCCTCATTGCCTTTAGCTGTTGTTACTAATGGAAATCTGCATTGCAAAGAACGTTGAAATCAGCAGTAATTTGTGACAATTTTTTGCAGTAAAATCTGATGCTTAAAGCATTCGCTTTGTCAGTCACCTGCCACATGTAACTCTTATAAAACTGTGTATTTGTTTCATAAATGTCCATTATAAAGATATATTCCTATTACACAACTGGATGAACTTATGGTTTTATAATTATTTCAGGTTATACGGTTTATACCTCTAAATCACAACGTTGTATTTCTTTTATAAATGTATATTTACGAAGTATATTCCCGTTTCAGGTTATGTGATTATGTGGTTAATTTGTTTATACGCATTGCTAACTGTACAATTCCAACATCGCACGTCGTGCAACTATGTGATACTAGTACTGGCTACTTTCATTTGTCATACATTGGCACCCTGTGTTATGTGGTCCCTAAGCCTGTATTTGGCAACATTACCACATTTTGCTCTATGCTTCTTGCATTTACAAAGAAATATGTTGTGAAACTATTTCTGCAAACATCTCAATTAACATGAAGTAAATAGAAAAATTGATTGTTTGTTTAATGCAGTGGTAGCACTGCTGCTTATTAAGTGGGAGACATGATCCGGGGTGCACTCAGTCTTGTTTGGTCCTTGAGGGGACAGTTAAGGAAGTACTTGATTGAGAAGTAGTGACCCAGTTCAGTTAGGAGCTGCAGGAGACTTTTAACTGTTAGATAACTACATAGATATCAGAGTTGTGTGCAAATGCATTTTTAGTTTGGGTTTACTTGTGATATGTAATTAAGTTTTTCAATATATTTTAAGCTCTTCTGTGCATTGTTTTACAGTAAAATCCTATCATTAAAGTTTTGTGTTATGTAGAAAGGTGAAAATCTAGTGCTTTCCGAAAGAGTTAGTAAGTGTGCAATAACTTCTGTAGAAGGGGGAAGATCGTACAAACTTGTGTTAAACCTACTTGCATAAATATTGCTGACTGGAGATCAGATTTGATTTAAGGTCAGAATATGAACTGAGATCAGAGTGCAGTCACTTTGTTTAAAACTAATCAAAGATAAATAAGTCTAACTTCAACTTTAATCATTCTTTGTAATACAGCATTGTAAAAGAGCTAAAAATTGCTGCTTATGGGCAGCAGCAATCACTCTGGACACATGCAATAAAGCATAATACGAGACACAAATTGCGGAAATGAACAAATGAATGAGCATTATATTTTACAAGTGGGACAAGCCTGTACATTTTTGTATAGTACAATTTTATCTACCTCCTGCAGATTAACTGACCGCTAGAGTAACAGCTGTTACAGGCCAAGGCTTACTGCCCAGCTGCTGTGTCCCCCACTACAGGCGTCATGAGTGGGGTGCAGAACTGGAAGATGGGATGTGGTCAGTGCGCCGAGCCCTCCCGGCCAGTTATGGGGCCTTCACGACCTGTCTCCTGCAGACTAACTAACCCCTAGAGTAACAGCCGTTACAGGCCAAGGCTTACTGCCCAGCCACTGCATCCCCCACTACAGGCATCATGAGTGGGGTGCAGAATTGGAGGATGGGACGTGGTCAGTGCACCGAGCCCTCCTGGCCAGTTATGTGACCTTTGCGACCCGTCTCCTACAGTTTACCAGTTATTAATCATTGTAGTTGACAAGTGTAATAAAGTCAGGATTGAGCCAGAAAGTAAAGTTTCTCAACTGTTGTAAGTAAATATGTGAAATGTTTTTATGTTTCCAGAAAGCAATGTGGGAGCTGGAGCAGCCTGTCCATACCACAAGTGGAGCTCAAGTTCTGGACTGGTGAATGAGTTTACAGAAGAAATGAGCAGTTATCATGTAAGAAACTTTCATTGATAGCATTTAGTTTATAAGATTGTCAATGACAACATTGGTTCGTAATAACCGGGAATGTAAACTAGAACAAGAACATAGGTTTACTATTAACACAAAGCTTTCCCAGGTTCTGCGAACAGGAAAGAAAGGAATCTTGGTCAAGTTTTTAACTGTCTATTGCTTGGGATGGTGGCACAGTTGAAATCTATATATTGTCAAATCCACGTGATACATTCAGCCAAGTATTGATGGAGCAAGTTCAACATATCTTCTTCCTTTTTAATTTATTTGGCTGCTATCAGCAGCGGCTGAAGCATAAAATGCACTTGTAGTGCCAGCATTACTTCGCCAACCTTTTTTTTTATAAAGTTTGGTAATTAAGGTCCCTTAACTATGATATAGGTGATGTCCAAGAAATAGTTGAATGAACCACATCGCTGCCACTAGCAGTGATTTGTTTTCACTGCAACATGGCGTAGCACTAAAAACCACCTACAATGACAACACAGAACTAATCCTGTCCTACACACGACTATTGTGTGGTTGATTGCATTGATTGACCTTATAGTTGGTTATACTATAAGTCTGGGACTGAAGTACTTACAACATCGAAGTCACCATTAAGGTTTGTTATCTCTCCTTGTGTGCTTTACCAGGGAAAATGTGAGTGAGTTGGAGAATTTAATATCGTGTTAGCCTTGGTAGCTCAGTGGTTAGAGCAGCTGGACAGAGACTGCAAGTTTAGTAGTTCATATTCTACCCTTTCCAACCTTGTCCTGCACACGGCTCTTGAGTGGAACAACAATTATTTGCGTTTAGACGAATATTTTTTGCAAGTAAATAATGAGTTACCATAAAATGTACAAATGGATTACTGAGCAACATATCAACTTGTTACTGCCTTTCCATCAGCTCAAGGCCTTGTGGAATGAATGAGATTGACTCCAGTACTGTAAACATCCTGGCAAACGTTCTTCTGCTTCAAGTGTTGCCAATTTACCTCCAATGTTATTCATGCTATGCCTTCTCACTGCTAATTTGTCCTAGTTTCAATTGTAGAATAGTGTGAGCCGCTAGTGTTATGTCAGAAGTAATGTAAATCAGCGGTTTTTTTTTGTTGTTAATATTTATATAGATCAGGAGCAGGTTTTCCTATGCATTTCAGTTTGACCTTGTCATCTAATGATAATGAACTACTTAGTAAAGAACTTTCTTTGTTCAGTTGGTTCACAATGCAATACTTGTTTAGTTTTCTTTTCAAATGCAGAAAAATTACTGCACGATACTGTACTTTATCACTGAGGTGTGCCATTTTGTTTTGGCTCCTGTAGTGACATGCTGTGGTACTCAGGCGTAAGTGAAGATCCTCCTCGTACAGCAAACTCATATCTTGTGAACAATGAATGAAACAGTGGAAAACACGCCTCCATTTATATCCTAGATTTAACTACAATGGTCATATAGACAGCCTTTTTCCTTTGGAACATGTTGAATGGTGTATACAGTTGTTTTCTACTCACACAGACTCAGGGTTAGAGAAAACTGCTGCCACCACCAGCCGGGAATTGAACCAATGACCCCTCACATGCACAGCAAGCAGGTGCTGTACCAAACAAGTCATGGGGCCAACCTGCTAACACTTGTTGCTCTACTGCAGTCAGCAATCAATACCATAAGGGTCATGTTGTTTCACTCAGAAAGCAAGTGAATCTACCTGCTAAAGTACAAAACAAATCAGCAACAAAAGTACGATTGCTGTCCCAGAGGTACCCAACCTAACAAAAAAAGCACAACACATTTTGGGATAAAACACCTTTATTCCTCCACATAGTCTCCTTTCAGCTTGATGCACTTTTCCCAGCAATGCTCAGTAGCCTTAGGAAATTAATACTTTTATCTTTCATTTTGCATGAAAAAATGTAATGAAACATTAAAATACAATAGAATTTATTCACATTAAGAAATACAATGAATTCATGGCTTCATCAAAATGAAAATAATACATGATTACATTTCTACATATACTACATTTTACAATGTGATAAATAAAAATAAATACAGTTGACACTAATTTTGGTGTTGCAGTCCGTTGTGGGGCTTCCTCTTGAGTTGAAGTGTGTTCCTCAGATCCATGAAACAAACAAACACTGTATCTATTCTTAAGTGTTGTACAATGTGATGATGCTTCATGCATTATAAATAAGCAGATTGACGGCATATATACCACAACTAGTATATATTTTACATGATTTGAAAACTAATATGTATTTCATATTCATACAATCACTTACAGTGAATGGTAAATTTGTTACATAGTGATTTATGTAACTAGTGTATGATCCAAGTGAATGTGACACGAGCATATGTTCAGCACATTTGCTTTGGCTCACACACTAACTTACACACGTATTACAACTTTTTATTTAATTTTAGTATTAAAATTTGCAAAATTAATAAATCTCCTCAGTGAGAAATTATAATGTATCAGAGATCAGAATATGGTTGATGTTTCATTTGCTTCAACACTTATAGGGAAAGTAGAAGGTAATGATAAAACAATTGAAGATATGGATTAAAGAATATCAAAAGTTTTGTGAGTGGGGAAAACAAATGAGTGTTTGCGAGAGTGACAGTTTCAGGTTTTCTTATAGGTACATTGGAGATAATTATGTAATTGCTGTCTTGCTGCCATGGCTATTATGCTATTCATTTTTTGACTGGTGCCTCAAATAGGGTAATTTCACGCGACTTTTGCCATCTTAATAAGCTATTTTAATGCTACAATTGCATAAAGAATATTTTTCGCAGGCTGCCTTAAACTTCTTGTGATGAAATTCTATAAAATGGATTTTTGAGTGTTTACAGACACACTTTAACTGCGTGGTTCTCGATGTCCCATTCTATATTGGCAGTGAAAGGTCAGAGGTCTCTATCAGGTTGAGGTTAGGTCCTTTTATCTGCTGTAAATCTACAACACAGTACCAACGACTTTATTTCCCTTCTCAAGGAACACATACTAAGGATTTTCATGCCCCCAAAAATTATTTGCCCTCCATTGGGTTTAAAGCTGCGAACTCTTCTACAAATAACTCATACAATTTTGTGCATGTTCAAAATAGAAATGTTACATTTACACTGTATTCTCTACTTACTTTTGGCTAACACATTCATATTCACTCTTCTGGGAATAAGTCATATGATTTTCTGTAGGTATGTTTGAAATAGAAATGTTATATATTACATTCACATTGTTTTCTCTAGTCACTTTAAGGTAACACATTCATACCTGTTTCTGTACTCTTCTACAAATAAGTCAAACAATTTTCTGTATGTTTGAAATAGAAATGCTATATAGCACATTCACACTGTTTTCTCTACTCACTCTTCTACAAATAAGTCATACAATTTTCTGTATGTTTGAAATAGAAATGCTATTACATTCACACTATTTTCTCTACTCACTTATAGGTATTGCATTCACTTTCTATACTCACCTTTTTACAAACAAGTCATACAATTTTCTGTACGTTTGAAGTAGAAATGCTATGTATTACATTCACACTATTTTCTCTACTCACCTTTAGGCAACACATTCACATCTTTCTATACTCACTCTTCTACAAATAAGTGATACAATTTTCTGTATGCTTCAAATAGAAATACTATTACTTTCACACTATTTTCTCTACTCAGTTTTAGGTAACACATTCACAACTCTCTCTACCCACTATTCTACAAATATGTCATACAATTTTGTGCATGTTTCAAATAGAAATGCTATATATTACATTCATACTGTTTTCTTCACTAAACTTTAGGTAGCACATTCACATCTCTCTCCTCACTCTTCTACAGATAAGTCATGCTGGTTTGAGAATTTAATGCAGTTCTGGCAGTTTGTCACAATAGCTCAGTGGTAGAGCAGCCGCCCAGTAAGCAGAAGGTCTGTGGTTCAAATCCCAGTTGTGGCATTGAATTTTTAAGTTCCAGTTCTACCTCTCAAGTCATGCAGTTTTCTGTATGTTTGAAATAGAAATGCTATTACATTCACACTATTTTCTTTACTCACTTTTAGCTAGTGCATTCACATCTCTTTCTCTACTCACTTTTTTACAAACAAGTCATACAATTTTCTGTAAGTTTGAAGTAGAAATGCTATGTATTACATTCACACTGTTTTCACTACTCACCTTTAGGTAACACATTCACATCCCTCTATACTCACTCTTCTACAAATAAGTGATACAATTTTCTGTATGCTTCAAATAAAAATACTATTACTTTCGCACTATTTTCTCTACTCAGTTTTAAGTAATCCATTCACATCTCTCTCTTATGTCATACAATTTTGTGCATGTTTCAAATAGAAAAGCAATACATTACATTCATACTGTTTTCTCTACTCAACTTTAGGTAGCACATTCACATCTCTCTCTACTCAAGTCTTCTACAAATAAGTCATACAATTTTCTGTATGTTTGAAATAGAAATGCTATTACATTCACACTGTTTTCTCTAATCACTTTAAGGTAGCACATTCATGCCTGTTTCTCTACTCACTCTTCTACAAATAAGTCAAACAATTTTCTGTATGCTTGAAATAGAAATGCTATATAGCACATTCACACTGTTTTCTCTACTCACTCTTCTACAAATAAGTCATACAATTTTCTGCATGTTTGAAATAGAAATGCTATTACATTCACATTATTTTCTTTACTCACTTTTAGCTAGTGCACTCACATCTCTTTCTCTACTCACTTTTTTACAAGCAAGTCATACAATTTTCTGTATGTTTGAAGTAGAAATGCTATGTATTAGATTCACACTGTTTTCTCTACTCACCTTTTAGTAACACATTCACATCTCTTTCCACACTCTTCTACAAATAAGTCATACAATTTTCTGTATGTTTGAAATAGAAATGCTATACATTCACACTGTTTTCTCTTCTGACTTTTAGGTAATACATTCTCTTCTCACTCTACTAAGATAAGTCATACAGTGTTCTGTATGTTTAAAATAGAAATGCTATTATATTCACACTGTTTTCTCTACTCACTTTTAGGTAACATATTCACATCTCTCTCTACTCAAGTCTTCTACAAATAAGTCATACAATTTTCTGAATGTTTGAAATAGAAATGCTACATATTACATTCACAGTTTTTGCAAGTCACTTTAAGCTAACACATTCATATCTGTTTCTGTACTCACTCTTCTACAAATAAATCATACAATTTTCTGTATCTTTGAAATAGACATGCTATATATCACATTCACACTGTTTTCTCTACTTACTCTTCTACAAATGAGTCATTCAATTTTGTGCAGGTTTGAAATAGAAATGCTATTATGCTATTACATTTATACTTGTATATATAACATGAAGATAAGTTACAGTTTATTCACGGACAGAAAAAATAGGTAGCCAAGTAGCCTAAAATCCTACATCTAATAGTTACATACAAAATAACAAATAAAAGTTGTGTTTTATGACTTTGTGTAGTGAAATTGTTTATTTTATTACATCAACTGCCATCAGGAATGGAGAAGAAGATTATGTGTGGCTTGTTTATCTGGATGACTGTTCTTCAAAAACAAAGGAAAATTGAGCACGTGCTTATATGAACTTGTTTGCTTGGTTTCAGGTCCGCAGAACTTACACAGGAAGGTTTGTTGTCTGGAAAGAAAGAGAGAAGATTGTGTTTCTGCACCAGTGAAAGTGAGTACATGCATAAAACACAAATAGCACACACAAGCTGCACCTATATGAGAAAAATATACTATAAAAACCACAATTCAACATAGCTCATGAATTACAAAAAGTTCATACTTCATTCTTGAAGAAAATGAACCATTTTTACAGGGTTATAACACTCTCATGCTTAAATTCTACAATTAAAGAGAATGTACCTAACATTTGTTTTTAAAGTGAGATTATGTAATAAAATAAGAAGTACCTACTAAATATTTTGGAGTAGTACTTACTTCCTCTTACCAGGTTCCAGTTCCAGCTAGCTAGCGCTTGTTCGCTCTCGGTAGATAGCTTTAGCCATTACTCCTCTCCTTTTTCACTTGCTGCCAACATAAAGCTCATTTATTATCATTTTAAAACTCACACATTGTGCAATATACTAAGATTTTATAAACACAGACTATTTGTTTTTGTTTGTGGGTTTTTTTTTGTTTTTTTTTTCCTCCCTTATTTGATACATTATTGTTGCAATTTGATACGGCTAGTACAAGAAATACAAGCAATAAAATAGAAAAACAAATCACTACTTTACCAAACAAATATATATTTTTAAGACATTTTGCATGATAGATAAAATATGTATAGTTGAATTGTCTGTGGTAAACCATGAGTATAACGTATAAAAATGTAATACATAATTTGTTTCAATAACTGTTTTTGTGGTATGAACAATCTCTGAGATGTCCACTGTTACTGTTTGAAGTTTGGTCTTTCCAATAATGTTTGGCGAGGTTTTACGAATTCACTGTGAATTAACTATTGTGTGTAATTGATTGAAAGTACTGTCCATTAATTCAGTAACTCAAACAGTTTGTAAATAAAATTAGTAGTTTCAATATGGGTAGTATTCGCTACACAACAGAGGTCTAACTTCAGCCCACACTCTAACAAGAACATCTGGTGTAATGCTTTTAGATGTGCAATATTGTCAATTCTTTCACTCATTCTTGACATAGCCTCTAATTGAGTAAGATCTGAACTTCTAGCTGGCCATGAGATTGGTCCATTTCTGCCAATCCATCATTCTGGAAATGGATTATTTAACTCTTGTTGGACATGGTTTGCAAAATGGCACAGTGCTGCATTTTGTTGAAAGATTATTTGCAACCACATTTCCACTTGCTTGACTTGAGGAAATAAAAATTTGTGCAGCATGTCCAGTATGTAATGGAGTTGATTTTCTTTCATCAACAAAAAAGAATGGACCAAAAATCTTGTACATAAGACTGCACCAAACATTCTCCTTAGGAGAATCTTGGATGTGGATTTTCCAAGGTCTAAATTCGGCAATTATGCTAATACAACTATTTACTTGAAATGTGGCCTCATTGGACAAGATGATATCTCAAACATCAATTCTTTGTAGCATGTTAGCAGCAAATTCAGCCCTAAACAATTTATCCTCTGCTTTTATTGCATGCAACAATTGATTTTACAGCTATGCAATTTAATTTTCTTCCACATGACATTATCCACTGATCAGTTTGGAAGATGTAAACATAGACTGCGGCATGGAACAGACTTCTGAGGACTGTGAACATACTATTTTTGAGCGTTATGGGCTTTTAAGGTCAATCCCTTATGTCTACATGAAAACCGGTTTTATGAATTAGAGGAAGACGAGCATAAGTAGCAAAACAATTTGGGCTGGAAAGGGTTAAACGTACTCTGTCAATTACACATAATATTTAGTTGACAGTAAACTTGTAAAATTCCACCATACCTTTTCACAAACTATCCTACTTTAATTCCGTTTCCTGAAGTAGTTTTAATCTTTGACTTTCAGCAAAGTCAGGGAATTTGAAGTCTGTAATACACGGCAGCCAAAATTTACATTTGGCTATCAGTTTCTATCTACAATGAAATGTGTGATGTGGACCCAGTAATAAACAATACCTACCTATTTACCTGCCTACCTATCCACTTACCTATTTACCTACCTTTTACCCTGCCTACTTTTTAGCCTACCTTTTTTAGCCTATCTTTTGGCATACCTACCTTCTAGCCTATGTACTTTTTAGCCCATTGTTTAGCCTACCTACCTTTTACCCTATCTTTTAGCCTGCCTACTTTTTAGCCAATCATTTAGCCTATCTTCCTTTTACCCTACCTACCTTTTAGCCTGCCTACTTTTTAGCCTATCATTTAGCCTACCTACCTTTTGACCTATCTTCCTTTTAGCCTATCCACCTTTTAATTTGCCTTTTAGCCTACCTACCTTATAGCCTATCTATCTTTTGGCATACCTACCTTCTAGCCTATGTACTTTTTAGCCCATCGTTTAGCCTACCTACCTTTAAACCTATCTTTTAGCCTGCCTACTTTTTAGCCTATCTTCCTTTTACCCTACCTACCTTTTAGCCTGTCTTTTAGCCTACCTATCATTTAGCGTATCTTTTAGCCTATGTACCTTTTAGCCCATCTTTTAGTCTACCTACTTTTTAGCCTATCTTTTAGCCTACCTACCTTTTAGCCTATCTACCTTTTACCCTATCTTTTAGCTTGCCTACTTTTTAGCCTACCTTCCTTTTACCCTACCTACCTTTTAGCCTATCCTTTAGTCTACTTTTTAGCCTACCAATCTTTTAGCCTACCTACCTTTTAGCCTGACTACTTTTTAGCGTACCTGTCTTTTAGCCTCCCTATCGTTTAGTGTACCTTTTAGCCTATCTACCTTTTAGCTTGCCTACTTTTTGGCCTATCTTTTAGCCTATCTACATTTTAGCCTATTAGCCCGTCGTTTAGCCTACCTACCTTTTATCCTGCCTACTTTTTAGCCTACATTTTTTAGCCTATCTTTTGGCATACCTACCTTTTAGCCCATTGTTTAGGCTGCCAACTTTTTAGCCTACCTATCGTTTAGCGTATCATTTAGTCTGCCTATCTTTAAGCCTATCTACTTTTTAGCCTAGCTTTTGGCCTATCTTTTAGCGTATGTACTTTTTAGCCTATTAGCCCATCATTTAGCCTACCCACCTTTTAGCCTGCCTACGTTTTAGCCTATCATTTAGCCTACCTATCTTTTGGCCTATCTTCCTTTTAGCTTGCCTTTTAGCCTGCCTATCTTTTAGCCTGCCTATCTTTTAGCCTACCTACCTTTTAGCCTATTGTTTAGCATACCTACCTTTTAGCTTACCTATCTTTTAGCCTGCCTATTATTTAGCCTACCTACCTTTTAGCCTACCTACCTTTTAGCCTACCTATCCTTTACCCTACGTACCTTTTAGCCTATCCATTAGCCTGCCTACCTACCTACCTACCTTTTGGTAGGTACTTTTTAGCCTATCTATTAGCCCAACGTTTAGCCTATCTACCTTTTAGCTTGCCTATCTTTTAGCCTATCCATTAGCCTACCTACCTTTTAGCCCGCCTATCTTTTAGCCTGCCTACCTCTTAGCCTACCCTTTTATCATACCTACCTTTTAGCAAGCCTTTTAGCCTATCTTTTTAGCCTATCATTTAGCCTACCTACCTTTTAGCCTATCTTTCAGCCTGCCTACCTTATAGCTTGCCTTTTAGCCTACTTAGCTTTTAGCCTACTTAGCTTTTAGCCTATCCATTAGTCTACCTACCTAGCCTATCTTTTAGCCTACGTACCTTTTAGCTTATGTTTACTTTTTAACTCTTTTAATTTAATTTTATCTTACTAATTGTATCATCACTTCATAAATTAAATTTTTATAAATGTAATAATCTCTTACATACTAAAAGCTTCACTTATCTTAGTGTCTGCTGCAAGTTCTTGAAATCAGAGACAGACTGCAGATTCATGAATTATTTGTATTATTGGTGCCACATTTGCTTATACTGGTCACCGTCCTAACCAAAGTGTTACCAATCCTTTAAAACAAAAGTTTAACTAAATCAATTGGTGGTATTTCATAATTCATTGCATACTACTTATTTTTCAAAATGAATATTTTTTCCAAAATCATTAAATCTATGAATCCCTTTAATTGCTTTAATAATTTAACCTCTGGATTTATTTCATGGACCAAAGGGATCCACCACAGCTAATTTATCAATCTGTTTATATTTCATATTTCTCCATAAAACCTTAACCCCTAAGATGCTGACCTGTCATGGCATGTAATATGTCCTCTGATTGGTAATCAGAGGACATGGTCGGTGGATTTATTTTCATAACTCTCCCGGTCAGGTCGGTGAGACCCGTTAACCAACGACAGGTGTGGTCCTCCAGACATTCTGGGGGTTGTGAGAGAGCGATGTGACCGCCAAAACATAAAAATATGGTGCTCTCTAAAAAGCGGTTACTATTACTGCTATTGCTCTCTTCAATATCATCAGTGAAAAATATTGGAGAGCAAGAGGATTAATGACTTCATTGTCAGAAATCCAGCATTAGCTAACAACAACTTTCTAGCCTATCTATTAGTCCATCGTTTAGTCTATCTTTTACCCTACCTACCTTTTAGCCTATCCTTTAGTCTACTTTTTAGCCTACCGATCTTTTAGCCTATCTTTTAGCCTAAGTACTTTTTAGCCTATTAGCCCATTGTTTAGCCTACCTACCTTTTAGCCTGCCTACTTTTAGCCTATCATTTAGCCTACCTACCTTTTATCCTGCCTACTTTTTAGCTTACCTTTTAGCTCACCTACCTTTTAGCCCATCTTTTAGTCTACCTTTTTTAGCCTATCTTTTGGCATACCTGCCTTTTAGCCTATGTACTTTTTAGCCTATCTTTTAGCCCACCTACCTTTTACCCTATCTTCCTTTTAGCCCATCTTTTAGCCTGTCTTTTAGCCTACCTATCGTTTAGCGTATCTTTTAGCCTATCTACCTTTTAGCTTGCCTACTTTTTAGCCTACCTTTTGGCCTATGTACTTTTTAGCCTATTAGCCCATCGTTTAGCCTACCCACCTTTTAGCCTGCCTACTTTTTAGCCTATCATTTAGCCTACCTATCTTTTGCCCTATCTTCCTTTTAGTCTATCCACCTTTTAGCTTGCCTTTTAGCCTGCCTATCTTTTAGCCTATGTACCTTTTAGCCTACCTAGTTTTTAGCCTATCTTTTAGCCTATCGTTGAGCCTACGTACCTTTTAGCCTGCCTATCTTTAAGACTACCTACCTTTTAGCCTATGTACTTTTTAGCCTGTCTATTAGCCCAACGTTTAGCCTATCTACCTTTTAGCTTGCCTACTTTTTAGCCCTCCTACCTTTTAGCCTGCCTACTTTTTAGCATATCTTTTAGCCTACCTACCTTTTAGCCTATCTTTTAGTCTGCCTACCTCTTAGCCTACCCTTTTATCATACCTACCTTTTAGCAAGCCTTTTAGCCTACCTACCTTTTAGCCTGCCTACTTTTTAGCTTATGTTTACTTTTTAACTCTTTTAATTTAGTTTTATCTTACTAATTGTATCATCACTTCATAAATTAAATTTTTATAAATGTAATAATCTCTTACATACTAAAAGCTTCACTTATCTTAGTGTCTGCTGCAAGTTTGAAATCAGAGACAGACTGCAGATTCATGAATTATTTGTATTATTGGTGCCACATTTGCTTATACTGGTCACCGTCCTAACCAAAGTGTTACCAATCCTTTAAAACAAAAGTTTAACAAAATCAATTGGTGGTATTTCATAATTCATTGCATACTTCTTATTTTTCAAAATGAATATTTTTTCCAAAATCATTAAATCTATGAATCCCTTTAATTGCTTTAATAATTTAACCTCTGGATTTTTTTCATGGACCAAAGTGATCCACCACAGCTAATTTATCAATCTGTTTATATTTCATATTTCTCCATAAAACCTTAACCCCTAAGATGCTGACCTGTCATGGCATGTAATATGTCCTCTGATTGGTAATCAGAGGACATGGTCGGTGGATTTATTTTCATAACTCTCCCGGTCAGGTCGGTGAGACCCGTTAACCAACGACAGGTGTGGTCCTCCAGACATTCTGGGGGTTGTGAGAGAGCGATGTGACCGCCAAAACATAAAAATATGGTGCTCTCTAAAAAGCGGTTACTATTACTGCTATTGCTCTCTTCAATATCATCAGTGAAAAATATTGGAGAGCAAGAGGATTAATGACTTCATTGTCAGAAATCCAGCATTAGCTAACAACAACTTTCTAGCCTATCTATTAGTCCATCGTTTAGTCTATCTTTTACCCTACCTACCTTTTAGCCTATCCTTTAGTCTACTTTTTAGCCTACCTATCTTTTAGCCTAAGTACTTTTTAGCCTATTAGCCCATTGTTTAGCCTACCTACCTTTTAGCCTGCCTACTTTTAGCCTATCATTTAGCCTACCTACCTTTTATCCTGCCTACTTTTTAGCTTACCTTTTAGCTCACCTACCTTTTAGCCCATCTTTTAGTCTACCTTTTTTAGCCTATCTTTTGGCATACCTACCTTTTAGCCTATGTACTTTTTAGCCTATCTTTTAGCCCACCTACCTTTTACCCTATCTTCCTTTTAGCCCATCTTTTAGCCTACCTATCGTTTAGCGTATCTTTTAGCCTATCTACCTTTTAGCTTGCCTACTTTTTAGCCTACCTTTTGGCCTATGTACTTTTTAGCCTATTAGCCCATCGTTTAGCCTACCCACCTTTTAGCCTGCCTACTTTTTAGCCTATCATTTAGCCTACCTATCTTTTGCCCTATCTTCCTTTTAGTCTATCCACCTTTTAGCTTGCCTTTTAGCCTGCCTATCTTTTAGCCTATGTACCTTTTAGCCTACCTAGTTTTTAGCCTATCTTTTAGCCTATCGTTGAGCCTACGTACCTTTTAGCCTGCCTATCTTTAAGACTACCTACCTTTTAGCCTATGTACTTTTTAGCCTGTCTATTAGCCCAACGTTTAGCCTATCTACCTTTTAGCTTGCCTACTTTTTAGCCCTCCTACCTTTTAGCCTGTCTACTTTTTAGCATATCTTTTAGCCTACCTACCTTTTAGCCTATCTTTTAGTCTGCCTACCTCTTAGCCTACCCTTTTATCATACCTACCTTTTAGCAAGCCTTTTAGCCTACCTACCTTTTAGCCTGCCTACTTTTTAGCTTATGTTTACTTTTTAACTCTTTTAATTTAGTTTTATCTTACTAATTGTATCATCACTTCATAAATTAAATTTTTATAAATGTAATAATCTCTTACATACTAAAAGCTTCACTTATCTTAGTGTCTGCTGCAAGTTTGAAATCAGAGACAGACTGCAGATTCATGAATTATTTGTATTATTGGTGCCACATTTGCTTATACTGGTCACCGTCCTAACCAAAGTGTTACCAATCCTTTAAAACAAAAGTTTAACAAAATCAATTGGTGGTATTTCATAATTCATTGCATAATTCTTATTTTTCAAAATGAATATTTTTTCCAAAATCATTAAATCTATGAATCCCTTTAATTGCTTTAATAATTTAACCTCTGGATTTTTTTCATGGACCAAAGTGATCCACCACAGCTAATTTATCAATCTGTTTATATTTCATATTTCTCCATAAAACCTTAACCCCTAAGATGCTGACCTGTCATGGCATGTAATATGTCCTCTGATTGGTAATCAGAGGACATGGTCGGTGGATTTATTTTCATAACTCTCCCGGTCAGGTCGGTGAGACCCGTTAACCAACGACAGGTGTGGTCCTCCAGACATTCTGGGGGTTGTGAGAGAGCGATGTGACCGCCAAAACATAAAAATATGGTGCTCTCTAAAAAGCGGTTACTATTACTGCTATTGCTCTCTTCAATATCATCAGTGAAAAATATTGGAGAGCAAGAGGATTAATGACTTCATTGTCAGAAATCCAGCATTAGCTAACAACTACAACTTTCTAGCCTATCTATTAGCCTACCTTTTAGCTTATCTATCTTTTACCCTACCTACCTTTTAGCCTGCCTATCTTTTAGCCTATCATTTAGCATATATTTCAGCCTACCTACCTCTTAGCCTATCCATTAACCTACCTACCTAGTTTTAGCCTGCCTACTTTTTAGCCTATCATTTAGCCTACCTACCTTTTAGCCTATCATTTAGCCTACCTTCCTTTTAGCCTACCTATCTTTTACTCTACGTACCTTTTAGCCTGCCTACCTTTTAGCCTATTGTTTAGCATATATTTCAGCCTGCCTACATTTTAGACTGCCTATCTCTCAACCTACCTACCCTTTAGTCTGCCTATTGTTTAGCATATCTTTCAGCCTGCCTACCTTTTAGTCTGCCTTTTAGCCCACCTACCTTTTAGCCTATGTTTTAGCCTGCCTACTTTTTAGAATATCATTTAGCCTACCTATCTTTTACCCTACATACCTTTTAGCCTGCTTATCTTTTAGCCTATCGTTCAGCATATCTTTCAGCCTGCCTACTTTTTAGCCTATCTTTTAGCCTATCCATTAGCCTACCTACCTTTTAGCCTATCTACCTTTTGGCCAACCTACCTTTTAGCCTACTTACCTTTAGGCCTATCTATTAGCCCATCGTTTAGCCTACCTACCTTTTAGCCTACCTATCTTTTGGCCTGCCTGCCTACCTTTTATATTGCCTACCTACGTTTGGCCTACCTTTTAGCCTATGTACCTTTTAACCAACCTTTTAGCCTACTTATCTTTTAGCCTGCCTATCTATCTTCCTACCTTTTAGCCTATCTACCTATTTACCTAGCCTTTAGCTTATTTACCTATCTAGCTATTTACGTACCTACTTACTTTCCTATCTAGCTATTTACCTACCTACATACATACATACATACATACATACATACCTATTGTCGTTATAGTTACCACTTGCTGCTCACAGTCACAAGTAAGTCCATACACATGTTTCTGTATTTAGGGCAACATCCCAGAAGAGATTGTGTTTCAGGAACTGTCCAATCTTCTTTATCACGGAGCAGCTGAAAGAAAACAAGTTGTTAAGTCTGTTATGTGTCCATAAACAAACTTACCCACACATAACACAAACGTCTTTTAAGCCATTGTTGTCACAGCTCTTATTGATTATAGAAATATCTTATGTGTCACATTCACATGACACTCTCTACCCTCTATCATCTATTAATGGCTATACAAAGGTTAATTTTAATCAATATAAACCTTTACAAAAATAACTACTTTATATGTTTCATTATAGATACAAAGTGAATAATAATAATAATAATAATAATAATAATAATAATAATAATAATAATAATAATAATAATAATAATAAAGTTTAGCCTACAGGCATTCTGTAAGGGCGAAGCGCCTCCTGTTTACACAAGGACTTGCTCGTAAATAAGCTCCGAAAGTAAGTGAATCCTTGCGAGTTTTGTTGTGTTGCTTAACTGTCTTCCTATTCCTAATACCCTTTTCCATTCATAAAACCCTTCTACTTTTTCCTGTCCCCCGACACTTGTGCACTCGCCGTCATTATCTTACTGCCCGATTTGGTGCTAGTTGTTTCCTATTTGGCTAAAGCTGTCACCGTACTTCTCTGTTTCTTGCAACTGTTGACCATTGGTTCGAAAGCAGTCGTCCATCTAGTCCTTTGGCATCCTTCTTGCGGGTCCCACATTGTGTGTGGTACGCCCTTCTGTGATATGTGTCTACCCAATTTCCATTATAGGTTTCCTGCCCTTTCTACTACATCACACTTTTTTGTCCTTCCCTTAAGTTCCTCGTTCCGGATTTGGTCTCTTAATGAAGCATTTAGGATCTGTAGCTGCTTTTTCAGTTTTCGTGTCAGTGACCATGCCTGACAGCCATAAAGTAATGTTGGCATAATGCGATTGTCACTTGTACTTGTACTTTTGTACTTGCTTTTAGTCTCTTGTCTGTGAGAAGGAACTTAAGTGACCAATTTGTTCCATGCTAGTCCTATTTCACCCTGTGTGTCTTTGTTTAGGGAGATGCATTGCCGGAGGTACACGTGCTCAAGCGGCGATTGGTGTATTTGGATACTATCATGTGATCCAATTGGTCATTAATTGATTTTTGTGAAGGTTGCAAACTGAATAGTGATAGTCAATTGTTTAACAATTGAACGTGTTAAAATTACATACTGTTTTCATGACACCATCATGAGAAACATTTGAATATTTACAGGACTAAGTATTAACAATTTCAACCATCAGTAACATTATCTCAGAAATGGCTTATGCCACAAGAAAAGTTATTTCAAATCAATTGTGTTTTAACAAGATGTACATTTCTTATGTGGTAATATTTTGTCTCTCTTACAGTTTACCAGTTATACTTAAGTTATTCAGAATAAAGAGAATATTCACAGAAAATTAAATGTATACATTTCATTTGTTATGAACGTATTTTAAATATATAGTATTTTAATTAAAATTGTTAGTCATTTTTGAGAAGATCATTTTTGGAAAATGTTCTATGTAAAGGGTAGTTCGGATTGGCACAATTTTCTTGAAGATCTTTGTGTCACATCCTTGAAAAATGCTGAATTTTAATACCAAGTTTAATATTTAACGAACTTTTTGTTTTTGAGTTATACTCTTCACAGACTGTTTGCTAAAAATGGTTTTTTTGGTTAATTCAGGTCTCAAACTGTGTATTTTCAGTGAACTCTCAATATTAAATTTTTGGATGAAATATAATACTTACTGTACATAGCAGAGCATTGGCTGCGCTGTAGCTGAGTGGTTAGACCATTCGCTTCTCACCAAAGCGGCCGGGGTTTGATCCCAGGCAACTGCATGTGGGATTTGTGGTGGATGAACTGGCACTGGGGCAGGTTTTCTCCAGGTTCCCCTGCCATCTCATTCTACCTGTGCTCTGTCTTGATTCCATGTATCATCAGTGTTACCGTATGTAGTAAAAGTGGGCGTTAAACACTGCAAAGAAAATAACAGCAGGTAATGTGGAATTGCAACAAACATTTAAAAAGGTTACTCTTTTATACCATGGATAAGCTTGTAAATGTAAAATATATGTTAATTGTAAGTGCATCTCTCGACATGTATGTATATGTTTCAATGGACGAATAATAAACAAATGCCTTTCATCAAATGATTCTCACTCTCTGACAACCACGCCACTTCTACAATACCGTGCTGCCTTCCTTCAAATATCATGTTTCTTTCTTCCTTCTCTAGCAAACGGGCGAAGTAAGCCAACCTTATAACAGCAATGCTGAGTACTAAATCCTTCCTTCCATGGCAAAATAAGCCAACCTTACAACAGCAATGCTGAGTACTAAATCCTTCCTTCCATGGCGAAATAAGCCAATCTTACAACAACAATGCTGAGTACTAAATCCTTCCTTCCATGGCGAAATAAGCCAATCTTACAACAGCAATGCTGAGTACTAAATCCTTCCTTCCATGGCAAAATAAGCCAATCTTAAAACAGCAATGCTGAAATAAAAATAAAATCTTAAGCAGGGACTCGAACCCGGGTCTTCTGCACGGAAAAATAGTTCACGTTAACTACTTGATTATATTGGAGAGGAAACTCAAGCTCAATTTTATTTTAATTACCTCATCAAAGGAAGTTAAAAAAAAAAAAAATTAACAAAGTTAGATTCGAAGCCAGGACCTTTCTCTTACAAGCCATCGCCTTTAACCACTCGGCTATCTTGCACGCAATGTATTATTCTCATTTTTATCTTTATTACTACATCGAAGGTTGAATTTAATAGAATAAAAACGAGTTGAGATTCGAACCCATGTCTCCTGCGCCGTAGTCTATGACTCTAACCACTGAGCCACGACACGGCACTTAAGTGAACTTGTTTCATTCTGATACTTATAGCCTTTTTAAATGACTGCAGAGAAATTTAAATAGGAAAAAAAAAGCCATTTTTCCGCGGTAAGACTCGAACCTGCGACCTGCAGGTTCATAATTAAACACCTTAGCCATTCAGCTATGAATCAGCACACAAGAGTCAGCTAAAAATTTTCTTCTTATGTTCTTTATATGGTAAATACATTATTCGCCATAACTTTTTTGTAATTCAAAATTTCGAAAATCTGAGTTCAGATCTGAATTCTGCTAGTCTTCAGGTTTCCAACGATATATCACAACACTCGATTATTCCATTTTACAGTTGAAGTATTACACTGCAGTGTGCACACGTTTTACGTCATAACTCTTTTATAAATTGAGATATCGAAAATCTGAGATCGGCTCTGGATTCTGCTCGTCTTCAGCTTTCATATGACACTCCTAACTCAATTTTTTTTTCGGGACCCAAAAAAAATGCGTTTTACGTCATAGCTCCTTTATAAATTGAGATATCGAAAATCTAAGACCGGTTCTGGATTCTGCTCGTCTTCAGCTTTCATATGACACTCCTAACTCAATTTTTTTTTTCGGGACCCCAAAAAATGGCAAGGCTTTAGACTTCAATTTTCGACCTCTTTTCCAAACTTTAAACGTGAATAATGTCTGAACGACTAGAGCTAGACCGTCCAACAAATTTTTTATAGAAAGCTAATTTTTTTCTGAATTTTTTTGGCACCTTGTAAAGTCCAAAATGTGGCCCAGAAGCCGAGATATTAATAGTTTTAATTTTCAGAAAACTGCCAAAACTGGCCTTCGGCCGGGCAAATTGAGAAATGACCATCACAGATTTCGATGAAATTTGGCATACTTATAGATTCAAACCCCAGGATCACGAATCCGGTCTCCGTTTCTCGAAATTCCTATTTGTTTGCTATTTATGACGTGTCAAAGTTTACGACAATCCACTTTAGAGAGCTGCAATTTCAATACTAGTAAGGCCAGGACAAAAATTTAAACTATTTCGTGACCTACAGAGTGTAAAGAATGCTTCTGATGCAAAAATTTTGAAATCTATTTAAAAAAAAAAGTTTAAAAAAGTAAAACCCCAAGGGTAGGTAGCGAACCCGGAACTCGTGATTACGAAGACCGCATGCTGACCACTCAGCCAAACAAGCGATGCTCGGAGGGAGCCGAGTTTTACATTGTATAGTGTGAAAGTGCTGGGCCGGGCTTTGGAACCAAAATATAGCCGCTCAATTTCTACACGTGCAACTTCACTTCTCTACCACAATTACATTTATAAAGTGAAGCAACCTGCAAAACAGTGAGATATGGAAATACAGTTCTACGTTCGAAATTACGTTACGCACATTTTACGTCATAATTCCTACATCATTTAAGACATCGTAAAACTTAGATCAGATCTGAATTCTGCTGAACACTGCTATCTTCGGTACCGTATTTGTTTAGGAATGAATATTCCAGAAACTGCAGTCTGCCTTTGATTCCAAGAACTTGCAGCAGATATTAAGATAATTGAAGCTTGTAGTGTCATAAGTCATTATTACAATTACAGTTTTAAAATGTATCCTGAGCAAGAAAGAGATAGTACCAGTATATTTTATGAAACGAGCGTTAGCGAGTTAGTTTCATAACATAAATACGAGCAATCTTAATTGCTGCAATTCAAGTTGCGTACGACTGTTTGTGATCGACCATGTGTCTAAGTTTAAACATTTATTAAAGTTTTTAATATTCTACGCTGCATGTTATTGTCACTGTGTCCGACATTTTAATTATGTATTTGTTATTCGATCATACATACGAGAATCGATAGTTGCACCTTCAACTGTTATTGTTTGCACAATGATGGAGTAAGTAGATACGCTACAAACTTTAAAAATTAGACTTACAAATTGAATTTATTAGAATGTTAATTGCAATATTAACACTAATTATTAAATAAACAGTGGATTTATTTCTAATTAGAGCTTCTCGGGTTACCAGCTGTGTAGTATCTATACTTGAGTTTTAGGTCATAGTTAACTCCTTGGCCATCATTCGGAAATGAATAATTAATAAATAAATGTAGGTACCGCGCATGCTTAGACTTTCACGGCCGGCGTTAATACAACAGAAGGTAGAATAGAGGCCGTGGTCCAGTCTTCTATTGAGGAAATAAACGGCCGGCCGGCCATCTCCAAGCTGTGCTCAGCCGTAGGCCCTTGTCTCTTTTAACACTATTGGGCTCTAATTTAATTCCAATTGCCTCTTTAACGAGTCTGTCGTAATGTCGGTTACAGCGGTGTAAAACTGCGATCTCTATCGAATAAAATTCTGTGATCATTGTCAAGACTGTGCTTTGCTGCTACTGATTTTTAGTTTTTCGTCTACGTGTAGTAAGAAGAGGAAGTATTGTATTCCACTCAAAAATTCGATGTTGAGATTTCACCGGAAATACATGTTTTGAGGCTCCCTCAATCCAAAAAAAGCATTTTTAGAAAAAGGTCGACGTGTGTGTGCGTGTGAACTACATAACTCAAAAATGAAAAGTCGGTTAAAAGCCAAAGTTCGTATTTAAGTTTAATATTTTTCAAGGATGCGACACAAAGATTTTGAAGAAAATTCCTCCACCCTAAACTATCCTTTACCTGGACAATTTTTATTTTCTTGAAAATGGTTCTAACGTTCTTGATTAAAATGCCATATGTTTAAGATATTTGTATGACAAATGAAATGTATATTTTGAATTTTCTAGCTGTAGCCTATGTAGGCCTGTTTACTGTGGATGACTTTTATATAACTGGTAATCCGTAAGAGATAGACCAAATCTTACTATACAAAAATGTAGATCTTACTAAAACACACAATTAATGTCCGAATAAATTTTTTTGTAGAGTGAACCATTTCGGAGATATTCCTTGTTATTTGTGTCAGTCTCGGCAAACCTAAAAGTTCCGTGAAAAGCAACATCGGTGTTCATTTATTTGTACATGTTAGCCGTGCAAAGAGAACGGAATCTCAAAACTTCAAAAGATTTGACTATCACTGAAAGCCTACTGTATTCCCATATTCCCCTTGTACCTACAAGGAAATAAGCAATAAGATAATTTCTGAAAATATTTATCTTAACTAACACGAAGAAGATATAGGACTAAGAGTTTGTAAGAATGGTTAGCACAAGATTGAGCCACATATTATTTCGTATACGGGAATTGATAGTTTGGTTTTCAGGTGGGTGAGAATGTGCGCAGACGCGAAGTGCCTTTATGTTCAGTTCTTTTGGGGCAAGTATAATTGGCCTTTTTTTATCACAATTCTAATGACTCACATTCATATATTCTTTCCTTTGAATCAGTAAGTTCTTATAGACACATCTGTTAAACCACATAGCTGTGTATTGAACCCGTTACACTGATCGGAAGCCGTTCTGGTTTACTGAGGAGCATTTCAATCTTTTGTACGAGCTACAATCACAGCCTGCTGTATGACATTGAATGTTTAAACATCACACATTCGACCAGTTTTCCTACTGCCGTTTTCACTTTCCACTTCTATTACACTCTCAATTTTTCACTACTCAGAGTATAATTAAAATACACGTAAATAATATAAAGAATAATTAATGTGACAACCCAGACCAACAATGGGTGCGCTACCAAGACATAGCCTGTATGGTAAAACTTAGAATTCGATTTTCTTGCGTCTATCGCTTTCATTGCCTGTTAGAAACGTGTACGTACCATACGTATTTGGAACGTCGCAATACACGGTGTAGTTATCTCACTATAGAATTGTTCCGACATTCTCCCTTCTTCCTCTACACTCTTCAATTTATAAAGTACAAACGTAAAACGTGTGCATATTGCAGACACTTAATTCGTGAAGTAACTGAGAAACGAGAGCCAGATTCCTGATTCTTATATCCTTGTCTAGTGTAACTATCCAGAATTTCAAAGAAATCGGTGCTACATCCTGATTCTTTATTATTACATTTATCTACTGATACTTTGTATTAAGGCTATCTACTGATACTTTGTATTAAGGCTATTTACTGGTACTTTGAATTAGGGTTACCTATTAATGTCGGTGTGGGTGTTTCAGTTGGTTAGACGCTGGTCTACTGATGCCAAGGTTGTGGGTTCAAATCCGCCCAAGACCGATGGTTTTTAAGTGTGCTTAAAAGCGAAAGCTCCTTGTCAGTAGATTTACTGGCATGTAAAAGACCTCCCGCGGGCCGAAATTCCGGCACACCGGCGACGCTGATGTCATCCTGCAATTGACAGCTTTGTTAACCAAATATTTTTTTTTACCTACTGACACTCTGTATTAGGGTTACCTACTGTTACTCTGTATTAGGGTTACCTACTGTTACTCTGTATTAGGGTTATCTACTGTTACTCTGTATTAGTGTTACCTACTGTTACTCTGTATTAGGGTTACCTACTGTTACTCTGTATTAGGGTTACCTACTGTTACTCTGTATTAGGGTTACCTACTGTTACTCTGTATTAGGATTACCTACTGTTACTCTGTATTAGAGTTACCTACTGTTACTCTGTATTAGTGTTACCTACTGTTACTCTGTATTTGGGGTACCTACTGTTACTCTGTATTAGGATTACCTACTGTTACTCTGTATTAGGATTACCTACTGTTACTCTGTATTAGGATTACCTACTGTTACTCTGTATTAGGGTTTCCTACTGTTACTCTGTATTAGAGTTTCCTACTGTTACTCTGTATTAGGGTTACCTACTGATACTCTATATTTGGGGTACCTACTGTTACTCTGTATTAGGGTTTCCTACTGTTACTCTGTATTAGGGTTACCTACTGTTGCTCTGTATTAGTGTTACCTACTGTTGCTCTGTATTAGGGTTACCTAGTGTTACTCTGTATTAGGGTTACCTACCGTTACTCTGTACTAGTGTTACCTACTGATACTCTATATTTGGGGTACCTACTGTTACTCTGTATTAGTGTTACCTACTGTTACTCTGTATTAGGGTTACCTACTGATACTCTATATTTGGGGTACCTACTGTTACTCTGTATTAGGGTTTCCTACTGTTACTCTGTATTAGGGTTACCTACTGTTACTCTGTATTAGTGTTACCTACTGTTACTCTGTATTAGGGTTACCTACTGATACTCTATATTTGGGGTACCTACTGTTACTCTGTATTAGGGTTTCCTACTGTTACTCTGTATTAGGATTACCTACTGTTACTCTGTATTAGGGTTACCTACTGTTACTCTGTATTAGGATTACCTACTGTTACTCTGTATTAGTGTTACCTACTGATACTCTATATTTGGGGTACCTACTGTTACTCTGTATTAGGGTTTCCTACTGTTACTCTGTATTAGGGTTTCCTACTGTTACTCTGTATTAGGGTTACCTACTGTTACTCTGTATTAGTGTTACCTACTGATACTCTATATTTGGGTTACCTACTGTTACTCTGTATTTGGGTTACCTATTGTAACTCTGTATTTGGGTTACCTACTGTTACTCTGTATTAGGATTACCTACTGTTACTCTGTATTAGTGTTACCTACTGATACTCTATATTTGGGGTACCTACTGTTACTCTGTATTAGGGTTTCCTACTGTTACTCTGTATTAGGGTTTCCTACTGTTACTCTGTATTAGGGTTACCTACTGTTGCTCTGTATTAGTGTTACCTACTGTTGCTCTGTATTAGGGTTACCTACTGTTGCTCTGTATTAGGGTTACCTAGTGTTACTCTGTATTTGGGTTACCTATTGGTACTCTGTATTAGGGTTACCTACTGTTACTCTGTATTAGGGTTACCTATTGTTACTCTGTATTAGGGTTACCTACTGTTACTCTATTAGGGTTACCTACTGTTACTCTGTATTAGGGTTACCTACTGTTACTCTGTATTAGGGTTACCTACTGTTACTCTGTATTAGGGTTACCTACTGTTACTCTGTATTAGGGTTACCTACTGTTACTCTGTATTAGGGTTACCTACTGTTACTCTGTATTAGGGTTACCTACTGTTACTCTGTATAAGGGTTACTTACTGTTACTCTGTATTTGAGTTACCTACTGTTACTCTGTATTTGGGTTACCAATTGTTACTCTGTATTAGGGTTACCTACTGTTACTCTGTATTTGGGTTACCTACTGTTACTCTGTATTTGGGTTACCTACTGTTACTCTGTATTTGGGTTACCTACTGTTACTTTGTATTAGGGTTACCTACTGTTACTTTGTATTTGGGTTACCCACTGGTACTCTGTATTAAGTTTACCTACTGGTACTCTGTATTAGGGTTACCTACTGTTACTCTGTTAAAGGGTTACCTATTGGTACTCTGTATTTGGGTTAACTACTGTTACTCTGTATTAGGGTTACCTACTGTTACTCTGTTATTAGGGTTACCTATTGTTACTTTGTATTTGAGTTACCTACTGGTACTCTGTATTAAGGTTACCTACTGTTACTCTGTATTAAGGTTACCTACTGGTACTCTGTATTAGGGTTACCTACTGTTACTCTGTATTTGGGTTACCTACTGAAACTCTGTAATTGGGTTACCCATTGGTACTCTGGGTTACCTACTGGTACTCTATTTGGGTTACCTACTGATACTCTGTATTTGGGTTACCTACTGGTACTCTGTATTAGGGTTACCTACTGGTTTCTGTATTAGGGTTACCTACTGTTACTCTGTATTTGGGTTACCTACTGTTACTCTGTATTTGGGTTAACTACTGTCACTCTGTATTAGGGTTACCTACTGTTACTCTGTTATTAGGGTTACCTATTGTTACTTTGTATTTGAGTTACCTACTGATACTCTGTATTAAGGTTACCTACTGTTACTCTGTATTAAGGTTACCTACTGGTACTCTGTATTAGGGTTACCTACTGTTACTCTGTATTTGGGTTACCTATTGGTACCCTGGGTTACCTACTGATACTGTGTATTTGGGTTACCTACTGGTACTCTATTTGGGTTACCTACTGGTACTGTTTTAGGGTTACCTACTGATACTCTGTTAAAGGGTTACCTATTGGTACTCTGGGTTACCTACTGATACTGTGTATTTGGGTTACCTACTGGTACTCTATTTGGGTTACCTACTGGTACTCTGTATTTGGGTTACCTACTGACACTGTTTTAGGGTTACCTATTGGTACTTTGTACTAGGGTTACTTATAGATACTTTGTATTTGGGTTATGTACTGATACTTTGCATAAGGCTTTTCTATTGACACTGTATTAGGGATACCTCTGATACTAAAAAGTATCTGGAGAAATAATAACTAAGGAGGTGGTAACAAAAAGTAAGGAGCAATTATAACCTGAGATGAAGGTGGCACTAATAAGGTATTGGGAGAAATTAAATGGGGGTGGTGATTTTAAAGCATCAGGAGCAACTGTAACACAGGTATCAGCGGCACCCATGACAAAGGAGGTAGTACTATTCAAGTCTCAGGAGCAACAGGTGGGCGATTATTGGTGAGGAAACAATAAGAGGTAAGTATAAGGAGCAACTATAGCAAAAGAGGTATTATGGGGTAATTAAAACTGCAGAGGTGGCACCTTAAGAAGTGTCAGGAGATAAGGATGGGTCATTGTAGGTGAGTAGGTGGCACCTTTATAAAGTATCAGGAGCAAAGGATGGGTCATTGTAGACGAGGAGGTGGCACTATTATAAAGTATCAGGAGCAAAGGATGGGTCGTTGTAGACGAGGAGGTGGCACTTTTATAAAGTATCAGGAGCAAAGGATGGGTCGTTGTAGACGAGGAGGTGGCACTTTTATAAAGTATCAGGAGCAAAGAATGGGTCGTTGTAGGGGAGGAGGTGGCACTTTTTTAAAGTATCAGGAGCAAAGAATGGGTTGTTGTAGGCGAGGAGGTGGCACTTTTATAAAGTATCAGGAGCAAAGGTTGGGTCGTTGTAGGCGAGGAGGTGGCACTTTTATAAAGTATCAGGAGCAAAGAATGTGTCGTAGGGGAGGAGGTGGCATTTTATAAAGTATCAGGAGCAAATAATGGGTCGTTTTAGGCGAGGAGGTGGCACTTTTATAAAGTATCAGGAGCAAATAATGGGTCGTTGTAGGGGAGGAGGTGGCACTTTTTTAAAGTATCAGGAGAAAAGAATGGGTGGTTGTAGGGGAGGAGGTGGCACTTTTTTAAAGTATCAGGAACAAAGGATGTGTCGTTGTAGGGGAGGAGGTGGCATTTTATAAAGTATCAGGAGCAAAGAATGGGTCGTTGTAGGGGAGGAGGTGGCACTTTTTTAAAGTATCAGGAGCAAAGAATGGGTCGTTGTAGGCGAGGAGGTGGCACTTTTATAAAGTATCAGGAGCAAAGAATGGGCCGTTGTAGGCGAGGAGGTGGCACTTTTATAAAGTATCAGGAGCAAAGAATGGGCCGTTGTAGGCGAGGAGGTGGCACTTTTATAAAGTATCAGGAGCAAAGGATGGGTCGTTGTAGGGGAGGAGGTGGCACTCTTTTAAAGTATCAGGAGCAAATAATGGGTCGTTGTAGGGGAGGAGGTGGCACTTTTTAAAGTATCAGGAGCAAATAATGGGTCGTTGTAGGGGAGGAGGTGGCACTTTTTAAAGTATCAGGAGCAAAGAATGTGTCGTTCTGGGGAGGAGGTGGCACTTTTTTAAAGTATCAGGAGCAAAGAATGTGTCGTTCTGGGGAGGAGGTGGCACTTTTATAAAGTATCAGGAGCAAATAATGGGTCGTTGTAGGGGAGGAGGTGGCACTTTTTTAAAGTATCAGGAACAAAGGATGTGTCGTTGTAGGGGAGGAGGTGGCATTTTATAAAGTATCAGGAGCAAAGAATGGGTCGTTGTAGGGGAGGAGGTGGCATTTTATAAAGTATCAGGAGCAAATAATGGGTCGTGTTAGGCAAGGAGGTGGCACTTTTATAAAGTATCAGGAGCAAAGGTTGGGTCGTTGTAGACGAGGAGGTGGCACCTTTATAAAGTATCAGGAGCAAATAATGGGTCGTTGTAGGCGAGGAGGTGGCACTTTTATAAAGTATCAGGAGCAAAGGATGGGTCGTTGTAGGGGAGGAGGTGGCACTTTTATAAAGTATCAGGAGCAAAGGATGGGTCGTTGTAGGGGAGGAGGTGGCACTTTTATAAAGTATCAGGAGCAAAGAATGTGTCGTTGTAGGGGAGGAGGTGGCATTTTATAAAGTATCAGGAGCAAATAATGGGTCGTTGTAGGGGAGGAGGTGGCACTTTTTAAAGTATCAGGAGCAAAGAATGGGTCGTTGTAGGGGAGGAGGTGGCACTTTTTAAAGTATCAGGAGCAAAGAATGTGTCGTTCTGGGGAGGAGGTGGAACTTTTTTAAAGTATCAGGAGCAAAGAATGTGTCGTTCTGGGGAGGAGGTGGCACTTTTATAAAGTATCAGGAGCAAATAATGGGTCGCTGTAGGGGAGGAGGTGGCACTTTTTTAAAGTATCAGGAGCAAATAATGGGTCGTTGTAGGGGAGGAGGTGGCACTTTTTTAAAGTATCAGGAGCAAAGAATGGGTGGTTGTAGGGGAGGAGGTGGCACTTTTTTAAAGTATCAGGAACAAAGGTTGTGTCGTTGTAGGGGAGGAGGTGGCATTTTATAAAGTATCAGGAGCAAAGAATGGGTCGTTGTAGGGGAGGAGGTGGCATTTTATAAAGTATCAGGAGCAAATAATGGGTCGTGTTAGGCAAGGAGGTGGCACTTTTATAAAGTATCAGGAGCAAAGGTTGGGTCGTTGTAGACGAGGAGGTGGCACCTTTATAAAGTATCAGGAGCAAATAATGGGTCGTTGTAGGGGAGGAGGTGGCACTTTTTTAAAGTATCAGGAGCAAAGAATGGGTCGTTGTAGGGGAGGAGGTGGCACTTTTATAAAGTATCAGGAGCAAAGGATGGGTCGTTGTGGGTAAGGAAGTGTCACTTTTATAAAGTATCAGGAGCAAAGAATGGGTCGTTGTAGGGGAGGAGGTGGCACTCTTTTAAAGTATCAGGAGCAAAGAATGGGTCGTTGTAGGCGAGGAGGTGGCACTTTTATAAAGTATCAGGAGCAAAGAATGTGTCGTTGTAGGGGAGGAGGTGGCATTTTATAAAGTATCAGGAGCAAAGAATGGGTCGTTGTAGGGGAGGAGGTGGCATTTTTATAAATTATCAGGAGCACATAATGGGTCGTTGTAGGCGACGAGGTGGCACTTTTATAAAGTATCAGGAGCAAAGGTTGGGTCGTTGTAGGGGAGGAGGTGGCATTTTATAAAGTATCAGGAGCAGAGGATGGGCCTTTGTAGGCAAGGAGGTGGCACTTTTATAAAGTATGAGGAGCAAAGAATGGGTCGTTGTAGGGGAGGAGGTGGCATTTTATAAAGTATCAGGAGCAAAGGATGGGTCGTTGTAGGGGAGGAGGTGGCACTTTTTTAAAGTATCAGGAGCAAATAGTGGGTCGTTGTAGGCAAGGAGGTGGCTTTTATAAAGTATCAGGAGCAGAGGATGGGCCTTTGTAGGCAAGGAGGTGGCACTTTTATAAAGTATGAGGAGCAAAGAATGGGTCGTTGTAGGGGAGGAGGTGGCATTTTATAAAGTATCAGGAGCAAAGGATGGGTCGTTGTAGGGGAGGAGGTGGCACTTTTTTAAAGAATCAGGAGCAAATAATGGGTCGTTGTAGGCAAGGAGGTGGCTTTTATAAAGTATCAGGAGCAGAGGATGGGCCTTTGTAGGCAAGGAGGTGGCACTTTTATAAAGTATGAGGAGCAAAGAATGGGTCGTTGTAGGGGAGGAGGTGGCATTTTATGAAGTATCAGGAGCAAAGGATGGGTCGTTGTAGGGGAGGAGGAGGCACTATTATAAAGTATCAGGAGCAAATAATGCGTCGTTGTAGGCAAGGAGGTGGCACTATTATAAAGTATCAGGAGCAAAGGATGGGTCGTTGTGGGTAAGGAAGTGTCACTTTTATAAAGTATCAGGAGCAAAGGTTGGGTCGTTGTAGGCGAGGAGGTGGCATTTTATAAAGTATCAGGAGCAGAGGATGGGCCTTTGTAGGCAAGGAGGTGGCACTTTTATAAAGTATGAGGAGCAAAGAATGGGTCGTTGTAGGCAAGGAGGTGGCACTTTTATAAAGTATCAGGAGCAAAGGATGGGTCGTTGTAGGGGAGGAGGTGGCATTTTATAAAGTATCAGGAGCAAAGGATGGGTCGTTGTAGGGGAGGAGGTGGCACTTTTTTAAAGTATCAGGAGCAAATAATGGGTCGTTGTAGGCAAGGAGGTGGCTTTTATAAAGTATCAGGAGCAGAGGATGGGCCTTTGTAGGCAAGGAGGTGGCACTTTTATAAAGTATGAGGAGCAAAGAATGGGTCGTTGTAGGGGAGGAGGTGGCATTTTATAAAGTATCAGGAGCAGAGGATGGGCCTTTGTAGGCAAGGAGGTGGCACTTTTATAAAGTATGAGGAGCAAAGAATGGGTCGTTGTAGGGGAGGAGGTGGCATTTTATGAAGTATCAGGAGCAAAGGATGGGTCGTTGTAGGGGAGGAGGAGGCACTATTATAAAGTATCAGGAGCAAATAATGCGTCGTTGTAGGCAAGGAGGTGGCACTATTATAAAGTATCAGGAGCAAAGGATGGGTCGTTGTGGGTAAGGAAGTGTCACTTTTATAAAGTATCAGGAGCAGAGGATGGGTCGTTGTAGGCAAGGAGGTGGCACTTTTATAAATTATCAGGAGCAAATTATGGGTCGTTGTAGGCGAGGAGGTGGCACTTTTATAAAGTATCAGGAGCAAAGGTTGGGTCGTTGTAGGCGAGGAGGTGGCATTTTATAAAGTATCAGGAGCAGAGGATGGGCCTTTGTAGGCAAGGAGGTGGCACTTTTATAAAGTATGAGGAGCAAAGAATGGGTCGTTGTAGGCAAGGAGGTGGCACTTTTATAAAGTATCAGGAGCAAAGGATGGGTCGTTGTAGGGGAGGAGGTGGCACTTTTTTAAAGTATCAGGAGCAAATAATGGGTCGTTGTAGGGAAGGAGGTGGCTTTTATAAAGTATCAGGAGCAGAGGATGGGCCTTTGTAGGCAAGGAGGTGGCACTTTTATAAAGTATGAGCAGCAAAGAATGGGTCGTTGTAGGGGAGGAGGTGGCATTTTATGAAGTATCAGGAGCAAAGGATGGGTCGTTGTAGGGGAGGAGGTGGCACTATTATAAAGTATCAGGAGCAAAGGATGGGTCGTTGTGGGTAAGGAAGTGTCACTTTTATAAAGTATCAGGAGCAGAGGATGGGTCGTTGTAGGCAAGGAGGTGGCACTTTTATAAAGTATCAGGAGCAAAGGATGGGTCGTTGTAGGGGAGGAGGTGGTACTTTTATAAAGTATGAGGAGCAAAGAATGGGTCGTTGTAGGCAAGGAGGTGGCAGTTTTATAAAGTATCAGGAGCGAAGGATGGGTCGTTGTAGGGGAGGAAGTGGCACTTTTATAAAGTATCAGGAGCAAAGGATGGGTCGTTGTAGGCAAGGAGGGGGCACTTTTATAAAGTATCAGGAGCAAAGGATGGGTCGTTGTAGGGGAGGAAGTGGCACTTTTATAAAGTACGAGGAGCGAAGGATGGGTCGTTGTAGGCGAGGAGGTGGCACTTTTATAAAGTACCAGGAGCAAAGGATTGGATCTTTTTAGACGAGGGGGTGGCAATTTACAAAGTATCAGGAGCGTATGATGGGTCATTGTAGGCGAGGAGGTGGCATTTTATAAAGTATCAGGAGCAAAGGATGTCATTGTAGCTGAGGTAGGTTTTTATCAGGATCACCTCCTGCAGCATATTGTCCTGATTTTTCACTATGAGTATGACCTTGGCCATTATATTACCCTGATGCATACTTTGGTTTACGACCTCCTCGAGCATTATATTCTGATACTTTGCACTGCAAGTATTAACTCCTTAACTGTTATATTCTCCTGATAATTTTAACTGTGTGTTTTACCTGTCCAACCATCATTGTTATGATATACGTTGGTTTTTATTACCTCTCATGCTTTGCGCTCCAGTATTATCTTCCTATTATATTCCCCTGGTACTTATTTTAGTGACTATTATATTCCACTGTTTTGCTAGTATCACCTCCTCTACCTTTATGTTCTGCTGATATTGTGCTTTTTCTACTGACTCCTTCACCTGCTTTGCTACTAACCTGCTGATACCTCAAACTTTTCAACATATTAATGAAGGATCAGGAGTAGTAATAACCTAGGAATTGTGAATACGAGTGTCAGCTTTAAACTCTAGTTTTCGATATTCTCCATTGATGATCTCCGGCTTTCTCTGCTGATGTTTGGTGACTGAAGCCTCAGGACTCCCGCTTGGTCTTAAAGCTGAGCAACATTCTGCAAGAAGCTGCAATTGTGGCAGTCAGGATCATGTTTACCAACAGTAGGTTTTTGGTCCTCAGCAAGTTCACTGCCATGTGCCCATAATGTTCAGTGTATTTCAAGGTAAATATGGATCCTATGGACAGTAACTAAATATCTGTTGTTGCACTCACATGACTTTCTACTCTTGTACTAACTATTCCTACAAACACTTATTTCTCTATCTTCGTGTCAGTCGAGATAAATGTTTGTACAAATTATTGCTAGTGTTCTTGGGGATGCAAGGGGAATATGGGAGAAAATCCATTAGATGGAGATCTCTCCTATTTTAGGGTTGTCATTAAGACACGCCTGCTAATAGATGTATAGAAATAGACAATTTTAAATATGAATAATAAAGGATAAAAATGTATAATGTAACACATTTGATAAATAAAGTATAATGATGTACAAAATTATTATGAAGTTCGGAAATAGGACAGCTAACCTTTTTAGAATTCTAAAGTAAGAACAAATTAGAAACTAAAAACTTCACTTATCTTAGTAATGTTGTTATTCTTTTGCTAACCCTGGGGTTTCAAGCTTTGTCCAGCTCATTCTCAAAGCCATATAAACAAACTCGTTGCCAAGCTACAATCTTTTATTTTTTCTGAAAAACAATTAATTCTTATTCAATTTTTATTTACCAATCTCTGAAAACAAAAATTTATAAATACAATCTACAGATGGTAATTCGAAGTTCATGACACGGTTCCTGTTTTTTAAAATAAAAATTTTTTCCCAAACCATTAAATCTATCGGATTACTTAATTGTTTTAGTAATTTAACCTCTGAATTAATTTCATGATTAAATGACCAAAAATGATCTGCCACAGCTGATTTATCAGTTTGTTTATATTTAATATTTCTAAAATGTTCTTTTATTCTGGTTTCTAGATGACGTTTAGTTTTACCAATATAAACTTTATCACAATCTGAACAGCTAAATTGATAAATGCCAGATTTTTTATAATTTGGTATTTTATCTTTTTTTGAAAAATTAAGTAAATTTTGTATATTAAATTTATTTTGAGGGACCAAATTTATTCCATATTCTTTAAAAATCCTTGTAAATTTTTTATTAGCCCATGGATGGTAAATAAACTTTTTAAAAATACAATTATCTTTTATTTTTTTAAGGGTTGAAACTTCTTTGACAGCTTTTTGATACTTAAATTCCCCTATCCTTTTATGTATAAAATCTGTATTAAAACCATTAATTACTGCAGTGTAATATGTTTATATTCTATGTCAAATTCACCTTTATTAAGGGGTATATTTATTAATCTATAAATTAAACTATTAAAAACAGCAAATTTATGTGCAAAAGGATTAAAACTTTTATATTTTATGTAATTATCAGTGTGAGTAGATTTTCTGTAAATACCAAATTTCAATTTATTTTTATGTCTTTTAATTTTTAAGTCCAAAAATGAAAGGAATCCATTATTCTCAGTTTCCAAAGTGAATTGTATAGCTTTATCTTGTAAATTTAAAAGTTTTAAAGCATCATTTATCTGTTTTTTAGGGACAACAGCAAAAATGTCATCCACATATCTATACCATATTTTAAAAATTAGATGGAATGATTTTGTAATTTGAGTTTCAAAAAAAACTCATGAAAAGATTAGCAAGAAATGGCAAAAGTGGACTACAATAAAAGAACATTTTAGAAATATTAAATATAAACAAACTGATAAATCAGCTGTGGCAGATCATTTTTGGTCATTTAATCATGAAATTAATTCAGAGGTTAAATTACTAAAACAATTAAGTAATCCGATAGATTTAATGGTTTGGGAAAAAATTTTTATTTTAAAAAACAGGAACCGAGTCATGAACTTCGAATTACCATCTATAGATTGTATTTATAAATTTTTGTTTTCAGAGATTGGTAAATAAAAACTGAATAAGAATAATTGTTTTTTCAGAAAAAATAAAAGATTGTAGCTTGGCAACGAGTTTGTTTATATGGCTTTGAGAATGAGCTGGACATAGCTTGAAACCCCAGGGTTAGCAAAAAAATAACAACATTACTAAGATAAGTGAAGTTTTTAGTTTCTAATTTGTTCTTACTTTAGAATCTTGTTGCTTCACTGTTAATAGCTTCAATTTTTCCTTATTTAACTTTTTAGAATTATTTATGTACTTATTTATACATTTAGTTTAGTGTAGTATACAGATGATTGTATAAAAAATACAAAGAATCATGGATAATTTGTAAACGATAAAGGGAAAAACTACATTATGAGTCTTGGATTCCTTATTTAAGAGATAAATACATTTCAAACTGGGAAGTGATTGGTCTACTTTTTGGTGCTCATGGAGTGATTACTAAATTTACTTTTAATTTGTTCTGACCTTTTGAATTGTGTTTTAGAAGATATTGGTTTACAAATTATCCGTGATTCTTTCTACACTTTACACAATCATCTATATACTACACTAAATTAAATAAACAAATAAAATAAATAGTTCTAAAATAGCTGTCCTATTCCCAAATTTTATAATAATTTTGTATAAAATATTTTTACATCTTATAATTTTTTATCCCTTATTATTCATATTTAAAATTGTCTTTTTCTACAGATCTATTAACAGGCTTGTCTTCATGACAACCCTAAAATAGGACAGTTATCCAACTACGGGACTTTCTCTCATTCCCTTGCACCTGCAAGAATACTAGCAATAATTTCTGCAAATGTTTATCATCACAGAGATAAAGGAATTAGTGTTTGTAGGAATAGTTAGTACAAGAGAAGAGAAAGTCAATTGAGTGTAACACATCAGATTTTTTAACTTATTCATACCATAGAACCAACTTATCCTGTTGCAGATACCCTGGATTGTTTCATTACTAAACATGTTGCACACTTCTTTTCTTTCTGTACTTTCATATAAGCTTAGTTCACATCACTTTCCTGTACTCAAATTCTAGAACCAATTATACAAGTAATAGCAACTCAATAAGTCAATCCTTTGACTGGAATTGCTGCACATGCCTCTTGGACAAAATCACTGATTTAAAATTCATTTTGAGATTGACATAGCTGTTAATCTATTAACATAAAAGCCTGAGTATAGCAGTTTTTTTAATTTTCACAAAATAATAAAATGCTGAGTATACTTGGGCCTCACGTTTCCAATCGACATACATTTTAAAGACAGAATTTTCTTGTTGTGTCTTGTGTTTTAGTAGTTCCTTGATTGTTTCTCTAGATTTCACTGTGGTGTCATATCCTGAATGTATAATCAGACTTTTCCATACGTTTTATTCATACTAGAGGTCTCTGTTACATTCTGTTCTTGCAGTTTATGTGATACTTTCTCATACTTATGAAAATGGAGAGTGAGGAAGAGTTAAATATTGAATATAGTAGGTGTGAAAATTCTGAAGAAAGCTATGAGATGTCAGGAAAAGAAAGTGATGAATCAGTTTTATCTGAAAGTGACAGAGCGTGGTGCTAGCAGTGGCATGTGGTGGTCACAACAATTACCCCAGCTGTATAGGTTACAGTACTGAAAAATCATCCTATACTTTAAAATTCATATTCCAAAATGGTCAGGACGCTTAGCACATTATAGCCCATATAAAAATGGTCTTTTTTGAATATTATCTATTACAGGATCACTCGCATTTATTTTCAATGTCACATTTACTAAATACACTTTAACAGAAACACACATAAAGCAACATACTCTTCGCCCTTTAGTTTTAGAAGGGTGCAAACAAGGTAAGTAGAGTAGAAGGGTGCAAACAAACTTTCAAACTTGTGGCAACAACACTATAAAAGTCTGATCTGATCTACATGATGACCGACATATTTTCCCCTGTTTATTTTCATTTTGTTAATGGGGGTCACTTTCATAAACAAAAAAAGGATTTAAGTCGTTTCTTAACAACACTTTTTAATGTTAGTTAATAATTTTAAATATATGCGCTTTTCATATGGTTTGACATTATTATACTATGGCCTATAAAAAGACACCATTATTGTAGGGTTGCTTCGCATGTGTGTATCACTATTTCTCTTTCAAACTTTCCATGTCGATATGTTGAAGTTTCCTTGTAACGAATTGACTACACTCTGCAGTGGCTATCGAAAAATACTGCTCTATGACATCAAAGCCAAGCTAGCTGAAATGAAACTGACTGAACTAGCCAATCAAATGCACACACTTGCCTCTACTGGCAGACAGGACCACACTAGCTATAGGGCTTTGATACGCATGCATCAATACAACACTAGTAGGCGAACTGGTATTGAGGGGAACAGGTTCAAGCCCAGTTGCCAAGATCAACAGCTGCCTAGTGATGAGGTGGAATTTGAATCTTAAGTTCCGTAACGTTCAAGCTCAATGTGCGTATTTGATTGAGATATGAAAAATTTAACACCACATTGGAGCACCCTGGTTAGGTCTCTTGGGGACTATAATCCCAGAGAATTATAGCATCTGCTTGTGTGACACTGAGTTCACAGAGTAACAGAGCACCTACTCCAACAGCACATGCTGAGCTCCCATGCAGTCCTTCTAAGAGATGCTTGAATTCAACATTTTAACCTCCATATATGGATACACACATCAGCAGTGCCCAACAAAAGTTGCACACTGATCAGCAGCTGCTAAGGAGCATAAACTTGCTACCACCCTTCTACCCACAACCCTATTATCACCCGTCACCCTGCAAAACCCCATATCCTGTCATAAAGTGGTTAAGCCCTAAAAAGGGTAGGTATACGAATGACACACCTTGGGCTATTTTCAGCCTGCCAACAGGTCAGTCAGTCGGTCAACCAGCACAGTCGCTCTTGAAATCTCCACCAGGGTACATCAACCTCACCGCCACTGAAGATGTCTGCCACAGTTGCAGACAAAAGTCTGGGAAGAAGAAGCCCAGTAGACCACCGCCCACAAGCCCAGATTATACTGTATTTAGTACTGACACTATCTGTGAAAGCCTTGGAACTTTGACTTACAGTTTAATGAGAAAATAATGGAAGACATTTCTAAACAACTGCAGCTATCTCCCAACTCTACACCAGCAATGCAATTAACAGAATGTCAACAAAGCAACCCCCTGGTCATGATATGAACTCTACCTTCGCTAAAAGCTCTTCCAAGAAAGACCCTTGTACTCCTAACACAAATATACAATGCAATCATACATCCCTACAATGTGAAAGCATGCCATAACAACAGTGATAACTAGGACTCACATTTTTAGGTGCTAAAATCTTGGGAAATATTTATTTTTATGTGCTAAAATGAATAAAATATTTTTAAGATCTAAATGGCTCAACTATCTAATATAAATGTACCTATTATTCACCAGTAGGGCTCAGATTTTTAGGTGCTAAAAAGTTGGGAAATATTTATTTTTTATGTACTAACAATGTTAAAAATATGTGCTAAAAAGTAAAAAAATAAGTGCTAAAACAAAATATTTTTTTAAAGATCTGAATGGCTGATCTAATAGAAATGTACCTGGTACATTTCACCAGACGTTATTCTTAGAAGGGATCTGAGGTACTTTAGAATTACAGTATACAACCACATGCTTCCTCAAATTTTCCATCCCGAAAGATTGTCAACTGTCACGAAGAAGAGTCTTGAATTTCGAAAGTGATCACTCCACATCACAAGAAGTGGAATGTCACTCACACTCACATCAATAATTTCATGTTGCCCATTCAATACATTTAAAATGTTAGACTTATTTTAAATCCACTATTATTTTCGAACACTTCCTTGCATTTTCTTTTTAAATTTTGTGCTGCAGAACCAGAAAGAACATTGTTTTTCTTCCCCACATCCTGAACTACTTGAACTGTTTCTCTCAAAGGCATTCCTACTGATTCAAGCTTCATTATGGAATCACAAAGGAGCCACAGATTTACGGAAATGTATGCTAAGCCATTTGTTAACACAGTGTACAATTTAATTTATTTATGACAGCAGTAAAACCATCTAGGTTTTCTGTATAGTATTGAACTGTGGCCAACATGTTCCCCAGTAAGTCACCACAGGAGGCAGCGGAGTGTTCTGATTTTTATTCTGAAAAATTTCAATCCGTTTAGGTGACTTGGAACACTTTTTTTCCATTAGAAATCAATCTGCCAATGTCAGGAAACATGGCCCTAATTTCCTCACATATTCTATGCTATCCATGCACAGCGCATGTAATATGAATCATTTTAAGATAACTGACTGCAAGTCCTGCTGCTGCCTTTTTCATATATGATGCAGCATCAGTAAAAAGTAACAAAACATTGTCATATACATCATTTGGCCACAATATCTGCATTGCTTCATTAAATAATCTGGCAACATTCATATGGTCTGCAGCAGGCATGTCTTGGCAGGTCAGTAGAAAAGATGACTTTGAAATTTCAGTATCATTCTTCAATACCCCTATAACATTACCAATTTTCCTGCCAATAGAACCTGAAGTTCCATCTATGCTCACCCATATGTTTTCATTAGTACATATTTTGCATATATATGTCAACAGTTTCTTCGTAGCACTTGATAAGGTAATGTCTTCACAAAGTTGATTCATCAGGTGTGTCAATATTTGTATATTTGGTTTTGGAATGTTTTAAACTGAGGCTGGTTCACTTTCAAGATGGGTATGTCTGCTAAAACTAATGCTCTGCACAAATCCTTACAATGCACTGAAAATTTGGAAGCTCCTGCTGAAGTACTTGGCAATGGATCATTAATAAAAGATTGTTCTTTTTGTAAAGCGTGAAATAGCTGCCTCATGTCTGTTATCACTTAATGTTGTATCACTTGCGACCATTGGTCTGCCGCTACAGCTTTACCACATGGCTGACAATATAGGATTTTACCATCAGAACTGAAAATGTCCTTAAATTCCATGGCATATCATTGCACACAATAACTTGCACTACTTTTCACTCTGGGCATGTTTAATCCAGTCAACTCAAAACTGTCATACATAACTTCCCAGCACAACTAGAAGGTTATATAAACTTTGCAGATTCACAAATGACTAATTGACTACACAGTTTTAAAAGTATCAGTGTATTACTAGCCGGGCTGTGAAGCAATAACAGGTGTTTATTTGTTTCAAGCATATGGCAGTGGAGGAATTCCTGTTCTTATCTTGAGAGCTCATGTAACTAAGGAAAGCAGGATGTTTATATTTTCTTCCAACTGAAGGGATACTATAGCTGACATATTAGTTCTTCCAGATAATTAATAACAAATTGCAACATCCACCCTGCATAATTCAGCATTAAAGAAGTGGATGATGACTTGTTGAAAGTAATTCCGCTACTGCTTTTATGTGATTTTATGTAAATATGTGAAAATTATTTTAAAAAGGTTTCCTTTAGTGATTTTTGTGTAATTTATGTTGTTAGCTAATGCTGGATTTCTGACAATGAAGTCATTAATCCTCTTGCTCTCCAATATTTTTCACTTATATTGAAGAGAGCAATAGCAGTAATAGTAACCGCTTTTTAGAGAGCACCATATTTTTATGTTTTGGCGGTCACATCGCTCTCTCACAACCCCCAGAATGTCTGGAGGACCACACCTGTCGTTGGTTTACGGGCCTCACCGACCTAACCGGGAGAATTATCAAAATAAATTCACCAACCATATCCTCTGATTACCAATCAGAGGACGTATTACATGCCATGACAGGTCAGCATGTTAGGGGTTAAGATTTTATAGAGAAATGGAGAGGTTGGAAAAATAAAGACTCCCTAGCCCTCGGGAACCCTAATAGCATCAGGGTCGGAAGAGAACAAGAGATGACCAAGGTAAGGTCAGATAGAAAAGTTACACTGAGGAGCAAAACACCAGTAAGTGGAAGTAATGTTCTGCTCAGCTTGGGTACCTTGTGGTCGCCATTCACATATCCCCTAGACGGAGACCCCTGAGTAAACAGTTAGATATATACAAACATTCAAGTTGTATAGCTGATATGAATTGTTTGTAGAAGAGTGAGTGGAGAAAGACATGTGAAGGTGTTACCTAAAAGTGAGTAGAGAACTGTGAATGTAACATGCAGCATTTCTATGTCAAACATGCACAAAATTGTATGACTTATTTCTAGAAGAGTAAGTAGTGAAACAGTTATGAGTGTGTTACCCAAAATAAGTAGAGAAAACAGTATGAACGTAATACGTGGCATTTCTATTTCAAACATGCACGAAATTGTATGACTTATTTGTAGAAGGGTGAGTAGAGAGAGATGTGAATGTGTTACCTAAGAGTGAGTAGAGAAAACAGTATGAATATAATAGCACTTCTGTTTCAAACATACAGAACATGAACATAAGTGCTGAGGCTTAATACAGAATATGGTTTGACTTATTTTAAAAGGGGGAATAAAAGTGTTTTTTGGTGCAAAATCACGCTTTTTATGGATAATCGTTTACAGAAGAGTGAGTAGAGAAAGAGATATGAATGTGTTACCTAAAAAGGAGAAAACAGTGTGAATGTAATAGCATTTCTGTTTCAAACATACAGAACATGGTATGACTTATTTTAAAAGTGGGGATAAAAGTGTTTTTTGGTGCAAAATCATGTTTTTTTATGGAAAATTGTTTATAGAAGACTGTTACCTAAAAGTGAGTAGAGAAACCGCTGTGAATGTAATATGCAACATCTCTATTTCAAACATACAGAAAATTGCATGACTTATTTGTAGAAGAGTGAGTAGAGAAAGAAATGTGAATGTATCACCTAATAGTGAGAGGATAAAACAGTGTGAATGTAATAGCACTTCTGTGTCAAACATACAGAACATGGTTTGACTTACTTTAAAAGTGGGGATAAAAGTGTTTCGGTGCAAAATCATGCTTTTTATGGAAAATTGTTTACAGAAGAGTGAGTAGAGAAAGAGATGTGAATGTGTTACCTAAAAGTGAGAGGAGAAAACAGTGTGAATGTAATAGCACTTCTGTTTCAAACATACAGAACATGGTATGACATTTTAAAAGTGGGGATAAAAGTGTTTTTTGGTGCAAAATCACGTTTTTTATGGAAATTTGTTTATAGAAGACTGAGTAGAGAAAGAGATGTGAATGTTTGTGTAATTTATGTGAATATCCGAAAATATTTATTTACATAAAAAAGTCAGAAAATATGCATTTTTATGTGCAATAAAACTTAAAATGTTTGTTATTATTTATTTATGCCAACAAACTTACTGTTGGTGTTTTTAAACACACAAGCCGTGTGTGGGCAAAGTTGTGGCATTGAATTTTTAAGTTCCAGTTCTATCTCTTAAAATGTTTGGTCTAGTGTAAATATCCAGAATGTTAAATTCAAGTTTCAAATTGATATTAGGATGCAAACAAAATATGTATTTACCTAAAAATCCGAGCCCTAATGATAACAAAACCAGGCAAACTAAACTTGGAACTCCCAATTAGTCTCTGAACCATTTTTTCCAAACTCTTTGAGTTTTTGTTTGTTCTTCATATGCTTAGACCTCTGCAGACACACTGTTTGGCTTCAGATCTAACCAATCTTGTTCTTAGCAGCTGCATTGTGTGGTGGATATAATACTTGATACGAGGGTTGTTCAATACATAATGCCCCACATTTGTTTAAAAATCCATTAATTAATATATATATATATATACACAAACAACGTCCTTGTAGGTGCTTCACATTTGATATTTCTTCTGTGCACCAGTTGAGTTTCAAACCGTTCCGGCAGATGGCAGAACCGTAGTACAGCGTCAAAGTGGCATCTACACACGACTCTGTTACAAGCAGCGTGCTGTTATTGAATTCTTATGTGCAGAAAAAGAAACCGTGGTGAACATCCATCAACGTATGTGTGCAGTGTATGGCAATGCTGCAGTTGATAGGAGTACTGTTGGGCGATGGGTAAAGAAAGTTAGAGCCTCCCGACCCGAAATGCAGAAACAGAGCTCCATGATCAGCCGCACTTGGAACAGCCTCTCACAGCCACTGCTCCAGACATGTTGAATTGTGCGGATGCCATTAGTCATGCCGACCGGCACATCACAACTTGACAATTGACTCTACAGCTGTCAGTCAGCATTGGAAGTGTGTCTGCAATGATCGATGCTCTCAGATATTTGAAGACGTGCTCACAATGGGTTCCACAAATGCTCACAGCAGACCACAAGATTCAAAGAAAGGCCATTTCATCTGAATTATTGGAGCATTTTGAGACCGACAGAGAGGCCTTTCTGTCTTGGATTGTTACGGGGGACGAAAGCTGGGTGCACCACTTTGCACCAGAAACAAAATGGCAGTTCATGGAGTGGCATCATCCTCATTCACCACAAAAGAAGAAATTCAAGACAACCCCTCTGCCGGAATAGTCATAGTGACAATAGACCTAGTCTTCTGGGATTGTGATGGCATCAGTCTCGTGGATGTGATGCCAAGAGGATCAACCATTAATTCAGAGGCATACGTGAAGACTGAATAAACTCAAGAAACGTTTCCAATGTGTTCGATCTGACAAGAATCCAGCAGAAATCTTACTCCAACACGATAATGCATGTCTACACCCAAGTCTGAGAACCCGGGAACACATCACCAAATTGGGTTGAACATCATTGCCTCATCCACCCTACAGTCTAGACCTGGCACCCCCGGACTTGCATCTCTTTGGGCCACTTAAGGATTCCCTACGGGGGACACACTTTGAACATGACGAGGGTGTCATTCACACAATGTTAATGTTGTATTTTTTGAAGATGCTGTGGAATTTGTAGTGCTTACTTGAATGGTAATTGAATTTTTGAATTGTGCTATTTCCTTGTCAATGATTTGTTTATGTCATACCTATAGGTGAAGGAACAGATGCAACAGGAGCTGGTAGGAAAACAGCAAATGACACAATTGCAAAATGCACGTATAACTTAGAAACTGATTTGCAGGTGGAGTTGAGAAGAAAGTGTTTACGTAATAATGGAAGTGGTGTTAGAGGTAAATCAACAAAATGGTTACAATGGTTACACGTAAAAACCACAATTTTCGTAGGAAGGGGGTACAGTAACCCAGTAGTTACAACAATTTTGGCCAACAATTAAGCCAAAGCAGCAATTTTAGAAACAAATTTCTCGACCACAACAGAAGTAGTTGCCCACATAAATGAGCCAGGAGATACATCCTTATGAACAACATGATCGTTGACAGAGGCTTGAATAAAGATTATCAGCAAAATCAAAACACTTAGATCAACAAAGGTCAATGTAGCTAGATAAGCATTGGAAAGTTCGATAATGTAGGTACCAGAAATTCAATGTCGAGAAAATGGCATTACATTGAGAAAAAGAATATTTTGTGAAAGACATTTAAAGAAATACATTTTGTGATGTGCATTTTCTTGTTGTTGTTGTTTTCTAGTGCCTTGCATCTGGCAATGAAGCCATTAGCATTCGTGCTTTCCAATACTTTTGAACTGTAGTTTCTTCTGATCTTAATGCTTCACAGGTCTTCAAGTGTTCTTCATTCATTTCTGCTGGATCGTTACACAGGACACATATCGGTGAGGCTGAGATACCTATTCTGTAGAGATGACTTGCCAAGCAGTCATGATTTGTCAATAGTCGGAAGGCTGCAACAGCTGTTTTCCTTGGTCTCTGGGGGATTATATCTGGATTGGAAAGTAGTGTAATCCATTTTTTATCTTTGGCATTTGTTTCTATTTCTTGTAGGTATGAATGACAAAAATTTTTAATGATCAAGCGTTTTATTGAGGAATATGAGAAATTGAATTTAGACTTTTGTGTTATTGTTGTGGCTTTCTTTGCAAGTGAGTCTGCAGCTTCGTTCCCCATGACTCCACAGTGTGCTGGAATCCATTGGAGATGAACAGTCTTAACTTTTCATGTATGTGGCTTTCATGTAACTGTTTTCTTAACGGGCACCAGTTTTACAATGTGGCAGTTACATCACCCGACTTAAACCCCCATTTTGCAAGGGGGACCACACCTATCGTTGGTCAACGGATCCATCGGACCTAGCCGGGAGGACTAAATAGATGATATTTAGATCCACCGACCTTCCCCTCATGTGCCTCTGAGGGACGCTGTTGTGCTGTGATAGGGCAGCACATATGTAAATGCCATTTCCTCCATTTTAGATGAAACAGTTATACCGCTGTGATTCGGTCCCCAGAGCCTCATCTGTTAAAAGCAGGGTGCACCACGGGCAGGATGAGGATGGGAATTGGGTAGGAGAGGCTATAGGAGGCGCATCACTACCCCTTACTTGTTAATGTTAAAGTTTTACAGTAACTAATGGTTTAGGTTGGCTGGCATTTTAACCTAAAAAGGAGCAGTAAGAGGAAGCTTTTAATAGCATGATGTAAACACTGCCACCTTTTCCAGGTCAGTCTAATGATGAACACAGCTTTTAATTAATGAAGACCTGTGAAGCATTAAGATCAGAAGAAACTACAGTTCAAAAGTATTGGAAAGCACGAATGCTAATGGCTTCATTGCCAGATGCAAGGCACTAGAAAACAACAACAAATAAACACTGCCATCTTCTCCAGTTGGTTTAGTAATGAGCACAGTATCTAATAACGACCATTTAGGCCATTTCTCAAACAAAAATAACAATTTTAAGCGTATGTTTCAAAACCACAGAATTAATTTGCATATATTTGAATAAGCTAGTAATAGTAATGTAAATCTAAATTATTAGGAGGGCGAGTCAATAAAGTACCGTGCACAACAAAGGCACATCATGGAAACAATGTTGTATGATGCCAATGCATCACCCCTCATTGATGAACAAAGCACGTGCTCGCTTGCGCATGCATCTGTACACAGGGGATGAACGAAATAGCTCAGTTTGCCAGCCACCTACATAGAAAATGGAGGTGTTACACGAAGAACAATATGCTGCATTGAAGTTTTGTTTTCGTTTGCAGAAATCCAGCATGGAAGCTTACAGAATGTTGCAGGAGGCATATGGTGATGTTCTGCCACAGTCCACAGCACTCCAATGGTTCAAGAAATTTAAGGAGGGCCGTGTTTCAATAACAAACAAGGTGGGCCAGATGCTCCAGCAACAGCAATAAACAAAACCATGATTAACACAGCTGCATCATTGTTCATGAAGACCGATGAATAACAATTGACAGACTTGCAGACATGTTACAGATTTCCTATGGCAGTGATTTTTCAATTCTGCGTAATCACTTACACATGAAACGTGTTTGTGCCAAGGTTACTGACACCTGAACAGAAGTTGCTGCGGGTGGAAATGTGTATGGAACTGCAACATCTTGTTGAGCTGCATGGGGATGCATACCTGAATTCAGTCATTGCAGGTGATGAAAGCTGGCTTCACCATTACAACCCGGAAGGCAAACAGGCCTTCTCAGTATGGAAATCACCTGATTCTCCGATGCCAAAGAAAGCAAAGGTTGTTTGGTCAGTAGGAAAAGTAATGGTCATTTCGTTCTTCGATTGCCATGGAACGGTGTATCAACATCATGTTCCTTCTCATTTAACGGTTAATGGCAAGTATTACAAGTCTGTTTTGGATGTCCTTGATAAACACAGCCAACAAAAACAACTAGAACTGCATCCCTCTGGTTGGCACCTGCACCATGACAATGCCTGCCCTCATGTGTCCAACAATGTTATACAGTATTTGGCCCGCAGAAACACTGAATGTGTTCCCCATCCTCCATACTCTCCAGACTTGGCCCTCTGTGACTTTTATTTCTTTCCCTCTCTGAAAAAGGAACTAAAGGGAAAGCATTTTGTTACTTCAGAGGCAGTTGTGAAGAAGGCTGAGGCGGTTATAAAGATGATGTCAAAGATGGCTTCCAGCGTGTGTTCCAGGACTGGCAGAAGCGTTGGGTAAAGTGCATTAAACTCAATGGACAATACTTTGAAAAAGCCAAACCAATCTGGAATAAGACTAGTGTATTTTATGTGTAAAGAACACATTCTCAGTCTCACCCTCGTATAAAATTGAATCAGTGTTGAAACACTTAACATCACTTACATTTACACATTTATCTTCACTGGCTTCAAGAGCATAAATTTCTGCCATCATCAGAATTGTCAAATTGATTCTTGTGGATAACAGTACAATATAAAACATGTAGAAAATTCCCAGGTGAATGGATTGATGAACATTTCAAATAGAACACATAGTTGAAAATCTGCCATCCATAGTAAGCCAAATTTCTTTTGTACTTAAAACTATAAATAGTTAACTTAGGCACTTTAAGGAATTTTTATTTTGCCTATGTACGAGTATATAGTTTATTGAAGTTTGGTGTAATATTTTGGGGAAATTCTGACAGAGGAGATTTTATTTTTAAGTTACAAAAATGAGTAATTAGGAAAATGATGGGTTTAAATAAAACACATACATGTAAAATATATTTAGGTTACTGTCAATATTGCCTTTACCCTGTGTATATACACTAGAAGTAGTGATATATGTTAGAATTGTATAATAAATTACCAGAAAAACTGAAACTTGCCATCTCAGAGCCTATGTTTAAAAGAAAGGTAAAACAATTCTTAATGTTGCATAGCTTTTATTCCATAGATGAATACTTATCTTAAATATTACTGTATTCTTATCTTCAAATTGACAAATGTGACATTTCCTTGTAACAAAGATGTATGTACACTCTATATTCCTGATACGTCCTATATGATCTACAGGGGCAATAAACTCAAACTTGAAGCAACTTCGGTTGTTACCAAGTAGTCTTATACTTGGAGAAACTTCTTTCTACTCATATCATGTAACAGAGACAAGCTTGAAATAAGGGAAATCATTAGTAAAAATCTGATGAGTTGCACTCACATGACTTTCTCTACTCTTGCACTAACTATTCTTACAAACTCTTATTCCGATATCTTCTTCGTGTTACTTGAGTTAAACATTTGTACAAATTATCTTATTTCCTTTTAGGTACAAGGGGAATCTGGGAACACAGTAGGCTTTGAGTGATAGTGAAATCTTTTAAAGCTTTCAAATTCCGTTTTGCACAGTTAACATATAAAAAATTGAATAACGATGTTCCATTTGACAGAAGTATAAGTTCTCCAAAATTCGCATAAATAAGGCATATTTCCTCTATGTGTTCTGCAAGAGGAAATGGATTGAGACCACCTTCAAATATGCCCAGCCACTTCTAGTACCCCATCCATCAGTGAAAAATATTGGAGAGCAAGAGGATTAATGACTTTGTTGTCCGAAATCCAAGATTAGCTAACAACATATTTCTGAAATGGTTCTCTCTACAAAACAATTTATTTTAACATAAATTGTGTGTTGTAGCAAAATTACATTTTTTTGTATAGTAAGATTTGGTCTATCTGTTACAGTTTACCAGTTATGAAAAAGTCATTGACAGTAAATACGACTACAGGAGCTATAGCCAGAAAATTCAAAATATACATTTCATTTGTCATAAAAATACCTCAAACATATAGCATTTTAATTAAAACCATTATAGCCATTTTCAGGAAACCAAAATTTTACTTTAAAGGTTAGTTTAGGGTGGAGCAATTTTCTTCAAAATCTTCGTATCCCTGAAAGACATTACATACCAACTTTTGGTTTTTAACTGACTTTTCGATTTTGAGTTATGCTGTCCACAGACTGACACACACACACACACAGACCTTTTTCTAAAAATGTTTTTTTTTTTGGGGGGGGGATTCAGGGGGCCTCAAAACATATATTTCTGGTGAAATCTTGACATTGAATTTTGGGACGGAATACAATACTTCCACTACTTTACCATACGAAGTAAAGAAAATAAAAAGTTATTGTTTATTTTCATCAATTTCTGCCTCAGTGTTGCAATGAATGTCACCAGTTTTGCACAGTGTTGTACTATATGCACAATTTTTTTCAAGCACATGATGTAATCTTTCCCTAACCATGTCAATAACTTTGTCCTGTATACTCAGTAGTCTTAGCCCTTACAGAACTGGGAAGATGCATTTTTCGATGAACCAGTGTGCAATCACTGTCTGCTTTCCACAGCTGACACTCTTTACACATCTGTTCTTGTATTAGTAGTGTTGCAATGTTGTTACACTGTAAACTGTTTCTCAATCATAATTTTCATCTCATACACTTTTTTCTTTCTTTGTTTGATTACTCTCCCTGTATGTAGGTCTTACCAGCCTGTACCTGGGTCAGATGCCTGTCGGGGAGCACAGGAACCTATGCATTGGACAGATGAAGTGGTCAGTATAAGAGCGAGGAAAAGGATGATAGGAAATGCAGGCAAAATTGATGAATGGAAAGATGATAGAGCAGTTGGTGGAATGCATGGATATGGAAGCCGCCTAGGTGATAGGCGAACAGTCTAACCACTCAACCATGGCACCATCACCTCACACAGTTTGCAAAATAAAATACATCCATCAGTACTAAAATACCTTCTCTGAAATGTTTACCACTATCAGAACTATCACTTTACTTGGACATCTAACTCTACTGAATTACTCATTCATTAACTGATAAAGGGATAGTCTACAGGAGCACACACCAGGGTTTAAGTTACAGAATAAAACACCACAAATCAAAATTTATATTTATGCAAAATATGTTTGTGTAAAATTCTGCAGGTACAAAATCTGTAAATTATACTATCAATAAGGGTTCACTTACAGTGGTACTCTGACAAATTTCAAATGCTCTACATTTATGTCACTATTGTGGCTATTAAATACTCTAATATTATCTAAATCCCTGTATATCTCATTTAAATTTACAAGCAAATTATCTAAGAATTTGCTAATGGTGGACTTAACACTACTTCTGTGCTGCAGTGAATCTTGTGTTATGTTTCCACACAACTCAAACTCACCTTCTTGAAACTCTGGAGGTACTTTATTAAGGAAAGAAAGTTTTCTTGTAGTAACATATTTTTCATCATGGTATAGGCGATTTGGCTACTGTAGTTTCCTCGGTGTTTTTACAGGATGCAGCTGCTGTCTCTAAGGACTCTCAAAGTGAACTCCTGTGGTCCGACGAGATTTCATGTGTCTTTGATGTATCGGCTTTGACCTGATGATATCCTGAAAGTAAAACAAAAAAAATCTGATGTGTTGCATTCACATGACTTTCTCTACTCTTGTACTAATCATTCGTTCAACTCTTATTTCTATATCTTCTTTGTGTTGAGATAATCATTTGCAGAAATTATTTTATTGCTTATTTCCTTGTAGCTACAAGGGGAATATGGGAATACAGAAGGCTTAGAGCAACAGTCGAAACCTTTTAAAGCTTTGAGATTCCGCTCTCTTTGCACGGTTAACATAAAAAATGAATAACAATATTGCATTTGATGAAAGTCAATTTTCAGAAACTCACACAACAAGGAATATCTCCGAAATGGTTTACTCTACAAAAAAATTTATTAGGACATAAATTATGTATTTTAGTGAGATCTACACTTTTTGTACATGAAAATTTGGTCCATCTCTTACAGTTTATGAGTTATACAAAAGTCATCCAGAGTAAACACGACTATATGGGCTATAGCCAGAAAATTCAAAATATATATTCATTTGCCATAAAATATCTTAAACATATGACATTTTAATCAAAATCGTTAGCCATTTTCAAGAAAATCAACATTTTTTAAAAATCTTCCATGTAAAGGGTAGTTTAGGGTGGGGCTATTTTCTTCAAAATATTTGTGTGGCATCCTTGAAAGACATTAAAGTTAAATACTGACTTTGGTTTTTAATCAACTTTTCGTTTTTGAGTTATGCTGTCCACAGACTGACATACACATAGATGCCCACGCGCACGCACGCACACACACACAGACCTTTCTCTAAAAACACATTTTTTTGTACTCAGGGACCCCAAAATATATATTTCGGGTGAAGTTTCGACATTGAATTTTTGGGTGGAATACAACACTTCCTCTACTTACTACTAGAGAAAGTAATAAGGCACATTTAGTGGTCACAGATTTACTTGTATCTAGCTTAGAAGTTACAATTAGAAGTAAGATGTACTTATAATATATGAAATCCAAATTATTAACACAGGAATAATTTACAATTGCGTTAACAAATTAGTTTGGAGATTTATAATTTGAATTGCAAGCATTTTTAGGAGAACCTAATAGAGAATGATTTTAAAATGATTTTGAGGCAATATTTCTATGTAAGCCCTTTAAAGTAATTTAATATGAAGTTATAGAGGTGGTATGAAAGCCCCCTTTAATCAAGAATTGTGAATATAGTTGGTAAGGTCAGAATTTAATTGTCTTTTTTCCATGGCTTGGTCTGGCTCCACATCGGAAAGATAGTGTCTGCAAGAATTAAGTGATTTATCATATAAAGTGTATTTCAGAAGAACATATATAGTGGTAGAGAAAGACAAAGTGACGATGTATTGAATAAACGTATATTCTGCGAAGCACCATGAAATATAGAGAAAAATATGGACTTATGAAAATTTATAGTCTGTGCACGTGGAGTTGTGGACCTGTAGCGTGATTCGAAGGGACTCCAAGTCATTTGATTATGTGATTTGTGTTAATATGTTTAATATATTTGTTTAAAGCTTCAAATAACAGCAGTACTATAAAGTGGATCTATATAAGTAGTTAATTTAGCTATTTGTTGACCTATACTGTGCCCGAGATACAAATAGAATAACAAAAAGAGTTATTCATGCTCATTGCTGGTCTAGCCCGGCAGCGATAAAGTTAGTGGGCACATCAATGTGTGGTCACTGACCCCCCCATCCCCCTTTGTACAACTTATATAACACTTTCCACTAATTGTATGTCTATTTTAGTATCAGGTTTTGTATCTCCATTTTCATTTTCACTGGGACTAGATTTTGTTCCTTTTCTTCCTCAAAACAAATTTATCCAACACTTGTTAAAAAACACACACATACACAGTGTACTTTTAACAAGAATGAGTGAACCAAGCAGACCAGATGAGAAATGAGCTCCACTAGCTGGAAGGAAAGTGACATATTGTTTGTTTCTGTGGCAGACTATTGTCGCATTTTTGCAAATGTTGTTATAAAGTTCATAACATTCTTCGATCTTGAGTAGCAAACAGCAAGAAAACGAGGGTAGGGTCCTCAGGTGTTTACAACTTGCCTGTGAGTGAGGTCACACTGATTGGCTCTCATAGCCTTTACAATGTATATACCCTGGGAGAGCTAACCTGGCTCTTGACAACCACATCGCTCACAAGGGGCGGGTAAGGGGGAGCTCGGCTTATCACATCCAATCGCATTACAAATATACCATGTGACTATCACATGACCAGAGGTGTGTGTGTTTCCAGCTTCTGCCTTCTGCATGTTCTGTATCTCGCAACAATATATTGTTTAATAAGTGTACAGTGAAAGAAGGTGACTTATGGACGAATTATATACAACAGTGTATCTGGAGGGATTGTAGTTTTATTTCATATACTTTATATAGTTTTCCGCTGCATATTTCACCGTTTTGTTGCATAAATAACAGATTTTAGTGGTCTCGGTTATGCTGTATCTTGTTTAAAAATGGCTTGCAGTCCAAGTAAAGCCAAAAAGCATGTATTGGGTACAGGAATAATCCTAAAAGGTCAGGCCTGGGAGACGGTATGTGGAATACTTTGAAAAAGAAAAGGAAAATAGTGGATCTCTTATTATGGTGGAACCATTGGCTACAGACAAGTGAAAAAAGTGGCAACACTGCAACAGAGCGGCTGACAGGCAGCTGTAGCCAGGTCAGTTGTCCCAGGATAAAAATATGCAAACATATTGAGACAGAATATTGACCAATAGAAAATCGTTCATGTAAATATTTTTGTAAGAGTGTGTAAATTTCTAGTTCTTGTTTGGGTGTATCAGGGACTTATTTTTTAATATTCAAGATAGCCAATGTTTTCTTGTCACTTTGTGTTCAACCAATAAAAACTATTGCGCGGACGAATACAAAAGAATGGCGGTGTTGCGTCAGACAGACGCCAGGGACTGTTTTCATTAGCGTCTGTGTGCTCAAGATGAAAGGATGTGTATTTTTTGATAGCGTGTGAACATGTAACTTACACCCAAACTTTTAACCAGTGTAGATTCTATCTAATTTTGAAAGTTGTTGATTAATTAATATGGTGCTGAAAGTGTAAATTAACGAATAAATATGTTATGATAAAGGAACGTTGATTTATGCATTCCATTCTGTAATCTCGACCCTACAGATAATCGCGTCTGCTATCACACTATTTCATCTTTCAGTAAGAACATTATTCCTGCTGCTACGTAATGATATTTTATAAACACTGCACCAAAATGGCTTACCCAACGTGGAACGCGAATTTAGAATGGAATGCAAAATTACGAGTACGATAAAACATCAAAAGACGCCATCTCATCGCACAGGAAAAAGACGCCATTAGACCATCGTTTGATATCAACAATCCATCGGAACATCGATGCACGAATAATCAACGTGGGAAAAACACCGGAGATCATCTAGCGAAGTCAACTACCCAGGAGACGTAAATAACTGGACGAAGAACCAACGGAAAAGAAAGTAGGATCCAAAATTTTTGTTTTTACATACATTTTATTTCCATTTTTTATGTTACTGAGAAGCGGCAAAGTAGTGGGACTTTTAACCTTAAGTGAATTGGATAAAGAAATTAAAATGTCGCGAAAAGAGATAGAAACAGGAGTGGGGGAAGGGGCAGATAGGCCTAGTTATCAGGTAGAATTAGAAAGTGAGGAACAGGTGGAAATAAGCAAAGACCAAAGGTTAATGATGATCATGTTCGAAAGACTGGAACAAAGTCTAGGTCAGAAAATAGAGGGAGTGAGAGAGGACTTGGAAAATAATAAAAAAGAAATAGGTCAGAAAATGGAGGAAGTGAGACAGAACTTAGAACAGAAAATGGAATTAGGTAGACAGAACTTAGAACAGAAAATGGAATTAGGTAGACAGAACTTAGAACAGAAAATGGAACTAGGAACACAGAACTTAGAGCAGAAAATAGAATTAGGAAGACAGGAGTGTAAAGAAAATATGAAAGTAATGGAAACTAATTTAAAATTAGTACATAAAAACTTAAATGAAACAAAGGAAGCGTTAGAAGCTAGGATAGAAATCGTAGGAGATAGGATGGGAAAAATAGAATCAGAAATGAGAGAGAATAAGATTGTGTTAGAAGGAGAAATTGCTAGATGTAGGGATGAAATAACAGAATGTAATACAAGTGTAGACTGTAAGATTACAAATGTAAAAGCAGAAATAACTGAGGAATTAAGGAAAGAGATTGAGGTAGTAAAGAAAGACATTATTAATGAAACTGTAGAACAAATTGTAATTCCTAAAATTAAGACAATGAATGATGCGATGCATTCACAACAGGATGCTATAAATGATATGAAACAGAGCCACTTAGAAATAAAAAATGACTTAAAATCAATTTGTGAAGAAATGAAAAAAGGAAAAGAAAGTTTGGCTAATGTAAATGAGGTTGTGAATGCATTACAGAGGCAAGATGATTTAGATGTAAGTAATGTACAAGATGAGAGTTATTTGAATAATGTACAAAATGTTGACTCACCATACAGAGAAAGAGGTTCACAACCAAACAATGACACGACACACAACACATGTTACACCAACAGCATATTACATGAAATCACACCACCTACATTTGACGAGGAGAAGGGAGACGATCCAAAACTCTTTGTTAAAGAGATGGAAGAATATTTTAAAGTGAAAAGGATACCAAACGAGCTTAGGATGATGATAGTTAAGAAAAGCTTAAAAAACAAGGCATTAGAATGGCTCAGGTTAACCCTAGCTGGTCATGAGTCGTATAGCTCATTCAGAAATTTATTCCTATCAAGGTATTGGGGCCCAGCTAAGCAAAACCAAACTAGGGTAGAGCTAGCGACAGGTAGATACGATCCAACCAAAGGGTTGTCGCTAGTCGATTATTTTATGAAAGTAGCCAACAAAGGAAAGCTATTAGACCCCAACTTGTCGGAGGCAGAACTAATTACCAGCATAACAAGACATTTCCCAGACATAGTGAGAACAGGGTTAATTGTTGCGAGGCCAGTAGATTTTGCAGATATGATAGAATTGCTGACAGCCTTCGAAACACAAAATGGTCGGCCTAATGAGCATAGACATAGGAACGGTCACCCAAACTCACCCATCCTAAACCGGAACACGGCTACGAACAACCAGAGTGAGGGAGAACATAGAAATACTAGGAGCACCCATGAAAGGGGGAGAGGGGCACACCATTTCCCACAACCACATAATCATGGCGAGAGGATGGAGAACACAAGACAGCGGTACCGAGGGGTGAATCGAGATACAGAACGCATAGATATGATCGTGGAAGACCAGGAGACCGTACCCATCAAGTGAATCATATACGATTCTGTAGGGAATACTTGAACAGCCATAGGCCGTCATACAATAGAGGTTCACGCCAAAGGGGCAGAGACCAATGGTACACTAACAACATAAGACAGCAGGAAGTAGATGAAAATGTACCACATAGGGCAGATGCTGCACAGAATACAGAAACGACAACCACCACCAACACTCAGGGAAATTACAACAACTAAGTTCGTCCCAACCGAGTGGATGACAAACAACAAAATCTCAGCAACTTACAATTGACATTGACACCATGATGGCTACACAGAGATCTGGAAAGATGGAGCTATTGTATACTGGACCACTGGTCATAACAAAACAGCTGGGTGACCACACGTATGAGCTACAGAATACAAATGGCAAGTTGGTAGGAAGATACCATAAAAATAAATTGAAGCCATACAAAGAAAGGACCAAATAGTCTTTGCCAACAAATGAGTAAGGCAGGAGTAGTAGAGATGAAGGAAGATAACAATTTTTAATGGGTTACTTATAGAAAATTATGTTCAGATTAGGAATTACAACAAGGAAGAAAACCAACACAGTCATTGGCTATATCGACCACAAAGAGCATTGTCAACAAAGACAGATGAGGACACTGATTGTCATTAAATAAATGAATTATAGCGACGGAAGATAATATGTTTTTGACATAAGGATGTCAGGGACAAAAATAAAAATGAATCAATTATGATGAAAAAGATATAATATTTCGACACAAAGATGTCGAGGGTAAATTGAGAAGAAAAATAATACAATTACAGAATAATTATAAGTATAGAAGTTTTCTCTTATAGAAATAAGAGACAAAGAAGTGACAATTAGTGAAGTGAGGAAAACCATAATCAGAAAAACAATGCCCATGAATTAAGATGAATATAGCCAATGCTAAGCTCGAAGAAATGTTGAACCAAACAACAATGAATAATAACCCAATTAAGAAAAATGGTACCATTAGTAACATCAGAGTTTAAGAACCGACTCAACAACCTGCCTATACATAAGCTTATAAGACAAAGAAGGCAAAGAAATGAGTAAAATATTGCCATAAACATGATCATAATCATTAGCTCAAAATTTGTATCCTGTTTTTCTCTCCTCATAGCAATGAATACAAGTCAAAAACCACATAATAAACCATGATACACTTAAATTATATTTGTGTCAATGTCAAATGTACAATAACTGAGTATGTGTTGCATGATAACTGGATATATTGTGTAATAACTGAATATGTTGAATAATAACTAAATGTGTTATGCAAAAACTGAATGTGTATTGTGTAATAACTGAATATGTATTGTATAATAACAGAACATATGTGGTATGATAGCAGGATATATTGTACAATAACTGAATATGTATTGTATAATAATTGGACATGTTGTGTAGTAACCAAATGTGTTGTACAATAACTGAATATGTATTGTATGATAACTGAATGTATTGTGTAGTAATTGAATATGTGAAATTCATAAAGACATGCTGTATCATGCCAAAACAAAAGACAAAGATAAACAGTGAAGAAGACTGTAAAGAAAAAAAAAAAATATTGTACAAAGTGATTGAATCATAGGAGTAGGGAGAAGTATTGTATTGTGTTTCAAGATTGTAAATAAGGTGACAACTTGAAAAACAAAACAAGGGGCATATGAGACAGAATATTGACCAATAGAAAATCGTTCATGTAAATATTTTTGTAAGAGTGTGTAAATTTCTAGTTCTTGTTTGGGTGTATCAGGGACTTATTTTTTAATATTCAAGATAGCCAATGTTTTCTTGTCACTTTGTGTTCAACCAATAAAAACTATTGCGCGGATGAATACAAAAGAATGGCGGTATTGCTCAGACAGACGCCAGGGACTGTTTTCATTAGCGTCTGTGTGCTCAAGATGAAAGGATGTGTATTTTTTGATAGCGTGTGAACATGTAACTTACACCCAAACTTTTAACCAGTGTAGATTCTATCTAATTTTGAAAGTTGTTGATTAATTAATGTGGTGCTGAAAGTGTAAATTAACGAATAAATATGTTGTGATAAAGGAACGTTGATTTATGCATTCCATTCTGTAACCTCGACCCTGCAGATAATCGCGTCTGCTATCACACTATTTCATCTTTCACTAAGAACATTATCTCCTGCTGCTACGTAAGAATATTTATAAACACTGCACCAATATGTAGAGGAAAATGCTCATATAAATCAATTCCTCTAAAAATGATCTTAAATTTATGTTTCAATGAAAAGGAACTCTTTCATTCAGTTTTAAACCATGACATTACTATATACAGGGGCATAGCAGCAATGGATGTGAGACATATATTACATACCCTGTAACTTTCCTCAAACTGATTGCCAAACTGGTGATTTGAACTTACGTCACTCTGCAGTAGTATGATTGGAAACAGAGCTTGGGTCAACAGCATGTTGTTAGTTGGAGGAAACTGCCATTGTGCACCTCACCCAAACGATGTACCGACCTAGACCACATCTTGCATTATGAATCTCGCTAACTTCATTGGATTTATAGTCGTGAATACAGGGTCATTCACAATTTATTTTGCTTCTTGCGTGAATGTGTGTGTGTGTGTGATTGCGTGCGTATGTGTGCGTGCTCTTCAGTTGTGAACATTTAAGCATGAGTTCAACACTTAATTACTTAGTACTAAAGCAAACATAGGTTAACACTTGCATGGATTCTCAGACCAAGGTATGTACACAGACAGTTACATCCATGATGTCACAACATGATTCAGAGCCACAGTAGTAAATAAAGTTGTCTCCGTGTTGTTCTTGCAACGAAAATCAAAATAAACTGTTATGTGGTCGACAAACTCAACATAAGAAGCTTTCAAACATTAAAATTGGTCTAAAAAGCAACGTGTAATCAAAGTAGATCTACCAAAATTTGCACTGAATATTACGACAAAAATTAAAAAGATGTATAAAGCATTTCAACATCAAAGTTTATGAATGTGAATCTTGGCTGTGCAGTCATAAAACTTTAAACAAACTGTTTGGTTGATGTTCTTTTTTCAGAAGAAAAATAAGTTTGAAATTCCAGCAGTCATGACTAGGGATATGCATGATTCACAACAATCTGATTTTATTCGCAATTTTTTTCATAAAAAATGTGAATTTTGACATTTTCCAACTTCATGAATTATAATGTTTAGCTTTTTTAACCGTTATTTTTACATTTTGACGCTTCCCGAGTAAAATAATTCTAAATAAATTGGTAACATTATCTGCATAGAGTTTTCTCTTTATTTTAATAATATATAAAGTATGGTGCATATGACGCTAGTGATTATGGAACAACGGTTCAGACAAGTTCAATGTTGATAGTACATAAACATGTTCGTTTTCCGGTTCTCTGTTAGCACCATAAGTATAATCTGTGGTTAGTGCATTGCTTAGCACACCTGATTCAGTGTGTTGCAGTTTGTTGTTTGTACGTTTCGTGTGTTTCCAGCGTGCATATAGAAAACAGTCAAAGTTGTGATATTTTTAGTGGTGTGTTTGTTAAACTGAGAAGTATTGCCATATTGCTATATACAAAACATTAAATACATTTTTTTGTCTTAGTAAGCCTTGTGGTGTAGTGCTACCTAAAAGGCAACTGTAAATATGCCAAAAGCCGCGCAAGTTTATTTAGAGCACATGGACTTCATGGAAGTGATGATAATACTGTACTCTGTAAATGTTGCAATGTGGCTGCATCACAGGAAAGAAAAGATACCTATATAAAACATGTGGAAACAGACAAACATAAAAAAAAAGCTTCCAAGAAGACTGCTGCAGTTCAACAAGCATTGATAGCAACATCATTTCTAACTGCAAAAAGCAAGAAAGATGCGTCTCCTCAAGAATTGGTTAGAGAGAGGACAGAAGCATTCTTTAAAGCAAGTATACCTTTAGAAAAGATGAACATTAGGAAGTGGATGGACAAATACATACAAAATAGGTACAGTACATCATGTTTCATAAACAGTTGTATCCTGGGCAGGGTGCAAAATCATTAAGTCGGTGGGGGCAAAGCACTTTAGTAGTGTATGTTTCGCTGTTTGTCTCGTTATATAAACCACCCCTGGGACATTTTAGTGGGCGGGGAGGGGGGGGGGGTGTGGAACTCTACGTATAAAATCATTGGTGGGGGCAAATCCTACCCATCCCCCTCCCCCTGGAATTTCACTTCCTGATCCTGGGGTACACTTTTCCCTTTGGAGCGTTTTTGAATTTTCACACATCTCTGAGCGTGAGCTCAAGAAGTTGATTTTCAATTATTGGTACTGCCAACATTTACAAAATTATTGTGCAATGTTACGGCACCTAATTTTAACATCCATTTAAACACAGCTTTTTGTTTCAAATACGGTATAATATGAAACAATTGTTATTTCTCTATAATACCATGGTGGCAAGGCTCGTGTTTAATTTTACTTAAATGTATGGAGCAGTCAAATATCTGTGGCTTAATGGTGTTTTGATAGAGGTCTAGTGGAAAAAACCTTATTCAGAAAAACATGTTATAAGGTTTTGAATGTGAAAATCTAAGATCAAAAACACTCCAATGGGTTCAAATATCCCCAAAAGATATCAACATTTTCTGTGATGAAACCACCGATAAAATGGGGAGGTGTGCATTGGTTGTAGTGTCCAGGATTTTTACATCTTTAAAACCTGAGCTTTTTGTAGCTGGTGTTCATTTTTTGGATAGTGCAAATGCCACACAGTGCATTAAGGCATTCTTGAAAGTCTTGCAAGTGTATAATGTGAGCTACAAAAATCTGAAGAATGTGGTGACAGACTGCAAAATACATAACCAAGTGTGCTGATGGTTTGAAATTGGTGTGTGGTGAAAAACTGCAGCATATACAGTATTGGGCACATAAACTGAACATTACTGGCAATTTAAGTTAAAGTTAAACCTGTGGCACTACAGTCGATATCGGACCAGGGCCTGCCAACCCGACTGCCGGCCTCACACCACATATGCAAGGTAGAGGTGGGCGATCTTTCAACCGATATGGGGAGGAGATGTGGTCAGCATCTCGACACCCCAAGCCAGAAAGTTGGCTTTCATAACCAGCGCCGCTTACCTATCACAAGCTCCTCAATTTCCTCACGATACTGAGTGGGCACCGGTCCTATACTTGGGACTTAAAATCTGCACCCCCAGAGGTGGGATCAAACTTGGGCCACTTTCTGTGGCAGGGAACCAAAGCATGACGCCCTAGCCCACTACGCCACGGCACAGGACTGGCAATTTATTTGCAGGAACTAAATAATGCAATGGTGAAAACAAACAGTATGTTCCTGTACACTAGGAAAATGAAACATTTGTTTGCTCAGTTTTTGGCAGAAAATAAAGGAAAACGCTGTACCTAGTACCTTATGCCAGTGATTACCTGATGGAATTTGTGGTTTGAAAGTGTTTTCTACCTTGCTAAATTCTTTCTCCTTATTGTTGCCTTTGCCCATACTGAAGAAATGAAGGCAACACAAAATGCTGGTATTGCTCCCTTAGTGAACATGAAATAGACACAATCAACTGCCAGGCTGTATTTGTTAAAGAATATGGAATGAACATAGTGAATCTCTCCACCAAACCAGAAGGTTCAAGCTATCCTCTGGTTCATATTTAGTATGGAGAGTTTCAAAGATTAAGTAAAAGCTTTGAAAATATGTGACAGGGAATTTTTTTGATGAAATTATTGAATAAAATGACTGCTGCTAGGTCAGCTAGTCTTAAACTAGCAATTACAAAAATGGCATCTCAAGTTTCAGTGAAGTTGAACTCTTTAATGGCAGCAGATCTGTATTTGAGGGGCTTGGCATTTTGGATCCGACAATAATACCTGCTACAGATATGAACCCTGGTGTACTTAAAAAACTTGAAAATATTCCTGATCTGCAGGGCATGGGGACTCAGCATTTAGTTTCAGGTTTTGGTGAGCTAAAAGAAACCCTTTTTAAGCAATGTCACAGAGTACTACGGATATAGTGGAAGCCCTTCGTGTGGTCAATCTATCACATCCTGTGTTTGCAGAAAAGTGTCTGAATGCAATATGGAGACCATGTTCAAACGTTGACTCTGAAACGTTTCGTTCCTCCTGTAACAATGTACTGACCAACAAAAGAACAAACTTGAAAGGAGGAAATCTGTCTACAATCACTATTTTTTTTTTTCCTTTGAAAGTTGAATAACCTAGCGTGATTAATATCTACTGACTTTGTTGGTATTCAGCACTTAACCATTTATATCAATGTTGTGCTTTACTTTTGCCATTTTACTGTCTAATTTTGTTACAATGCATCAACATGTAACTGGCATAAATCACTGCGTAGGCTTCGGCAGCTAGTGTCCATATTAACTAGATCTTTTGGGGAAGGCTGCATCTTGATTGCTGCTGTTGCCAACGTTTCATCCTACTATGTAGGGCTTCTTCAGGGCTACTCCTCTTCTTAACAGCACCGCAGGAACTGTCAGCACAACTCTAGTCAGCACAGTTCCTACAGTGCTGTCAAGAAGAGGAGTAGCCCTGAAGAAGCCCTACATAGTAGGATGAAACGTTGGCAACAGCAGCAACCAAGATGTGGCCTTCCCTGACAGACCTAGTTAATATGTAACTAGCATTTGTATTTATGTTTATTAACAAGAATATATGTGAAATATATTAATAAGGCCTTACCTTTATTTCATTCTTTAATTTGACAATCAGTAAAATTACATTAAAAATAACACCACTTTTGGGGAAAAATAACACTGCTTTTGATCAAATTATAACCACACCTTTTGCATGTCCCTAGTTATGACTGTTTTAAACACTTCATTTTCATCAGTTTTATATATAAATAAGATTTATAAGGCAGCCAAAAAACACAACCATTCTTGTAATCACAATTTATGCGAAAACCAACTAAAATGTTTAAAGTAAATTCAGGAATAGAATTTTCACTAAATAATCAGTATAAGTTCTCAGTTGAACAGCATAACAATGAAGTGAAATAGAACAGAGCTTTACTTTCTCATTTTGTACAGGCGATATGTTTTCTAGGAAAACAGGCACTTGCTTTTTGTCACAATGAGAACAAAGGTTCTTCAACCAGAGGCAATTATATTGAATATTTAAATGGATTAGTAATATATGTCGTCTATCTGAAGGAAAGCTTGATAAAGTTGACTGTTTTTCGTGCAACTCCACCTGATATTCAGAATGACTTAATTTCAAGTGAGAGTGCCGGCATGACACGTGCGATTATGACAGAAATTTCTGATGTGTTCTTTGTTTCATTAATGTTTGATGAAACTCCTAACATTAATAGCAAAGAACAACTCTCTAGCATTTGTTTAATAAATGTTGACAGAAAAATTGAAGAGAGATTAATTTGTTTTACAGATGTAAGTTCTTACAGAAAAGCAGATTCTCTTTTGAATGATGCTCACAGTATTATCCTACATTTCTATTAGACAGATAAAAGATGAAAAGTACGAAAGGCAATTATGTTTTGTAGTATTCATTGGGTTACATACCCAAGTCTGATAGGCTATGCCACTGGTTATATGAGATATTTTTTGTACACAGGTTAAGAAGATATCAGTGTAACAATGCAAAAACACAAGTAGAAATAATGTACTTTCAATATATCAACTGCTGAATTTAGAAAGAGGATGAATGTTATCTGGTGAATCCCAAGTTCTATTTCATTTGTCAAATGTTGTTTAAACTGCACCTCTACTGGGTTTCTTAAATGAGACTATGCCAAAAATGAACAAGTATGTAAATTATTTAAATACTTAAACTGTCTCCTGACTGCAAAACATGCATGTTTGTTTACTCAGCTAACGTGGCTAGGAGAAGGTCACCAAGCAAAATTTTAGTACTGATAGAAACAGCTCAGTGAAGAGAGGAAAAGTATTTAATTATACCAAACCACGACCTGATGCACAGTTTTCAACTTGTCCTTGAGGTGCAGCTCACAAGCATTTACTTATATCACCCAACATGTCAGTTCTCCTTCAATCTCTACTTACTCTTTCTTGTAATGTGCATTATCCAAGAACGACCACAAATCCTCATTTTGTCTGCTTAGAATCAGCTGTTCCCAATTTTTGGCCTTTGCTGTGTCTTGTGTGTGTGTCTCAGATGCTCTTCCATTGTTTTTTACAAGCTTCTGCAAAAAAATAAATAAGTGCACAATTAGCGTACTTAAAAATAGTTATTTACATTCATATTTTTCTATTTGAGATACATGAACAAGGTGAATCTTTCCGGTCTTTGGCATTTGCATTTTGTATATCAAGTTACATCAGTAGTATTGTGAAGAATGCTGACTGTGTTAAGTAGTAAGTTGCCGTCAAACCTGACGTCCAAGTCCAACAAGAGCTTCTGTGAAATATAATCAAAGAATTCTGGAAGAAGTGGCAATTTACAAATTGCTTATCAGCACACTGACATTTAGTCTGACACTTTGTGTAATGAACAGCTGTAATGTGTGTACCCAACAGCTATTAAATACATATTTAGCCAACTCAATCATGTGAAACCACATTCACAAGCCATACCTGTTTTGTTTTACCAGATATATTATACATTATATACAACATTCTTGTGAATATCTGCAATTTTTATTAAATATGCTGAATTTTTGTCATTGGTTCAGATATTTTGGCCCAAACGTTTTCCCTGATGTAAATTTTATAATTTTCACATTTTAAATCATAAAGACAAGGATGTTGCCTCACAAGCTGTCTTCTGCACTTTGTCTCATTCACACAACAGCACTTAGTGTCTATACTGCTACACTGATCAGTCGTGTCACTCTTCTGTGCACGCTCCAGACATCACGCCTTAACTGGGGTGAGCGTACACGATTCTGTGCAACCTTCATCGTTAGCCGTGGAAGTGCCCATGAAGCAGCTGCAACTGTAACCCCATGGCACACCTACTGCCCAACTGCTGTGTCCTCCACCTCTACCCACCACAGGCGTTATCAGTGGGGTGCAGTACTGGAGGTGGGACATGGTCAGCACCCCAGTCCCTTCTGGCTGGTTATGCAGTCTTCTCAACCAGGGACCTCTACTTTTTAATCAAGAAGCACCTCCACTTAGGGACCTAACGAGGCTGAGTGCACCCCCTGCCAGACCTCCCAGTGGAGGAAAAGTCCCCACACCAGTACCAGGGATTGAACCTGGTTCCTCCACACCAGAGGCAGGCTTGCTACCGCTGCACTATGGAGGCAGTCAAAACAGCTGTAAGATGAGCTATTTTTCTTCTGACTGAGGAAGTGAATTTTTCTTTTAAAATTATCTACTGGTTAATATTTTGTAGTCTTACGAGTCCCATCAAACGAGAAACTAAACTTTTCACATCAGTTCTTTATCTTAGTGCTGTTTTTATTGAAGTGTTGCTTCAATTTTGAGCGATGTGGCTCTTATTTCTCTCAGGGCGTGGTAACGGATGGAATGAATAATCACACGATGTTTCTTCACCACAATGTATTATTTTATTAACACTTTTTCTCTATTTTACATTTAAATAAATCCTCTTAGCACCATTTTAGATTATTTAAGTCTTTCCATTTTTTCAAAAAGTGAAACAAAAGCTTGATGAAAGTGTGGTAAATGTTCTACAATGTTCACACGCTACCTAGACACATCTTTTCACCTTGAATATACAGACACTAGTCCTGATTCTTTTAGTTGCGAGTCTATCATTCCGACTGCCACGTATACATCCGCACATGTGTCCATCAAATAGTTCCCGTATTGTTAGGGAAGCGATCTTTAGCTATCCTGATTTCGCTTTTAATATTGAACACATTTAATTCTTTTATTTAATATATATTAAAATTAAGTATGGAAATATTTATGACGTCTTTAAACAAATTTGTTTGTAACAATGAACATTAGTTTTCGTCATTTAACCATCTCATACCAACATCAAAAAACAAATTACACTCCTAACAAATATTCACATAAATGATTTTCTTTTGGGGTCTTCTAATATTCTGACTCACTCTATTAGAAAAACAATATCAACTGAAAATGCTAAATACATGCCATCTTCTGAAGTAGTAAAAGCATTAGATAAAAAAAACCACCATTAGGAATATTTTGTGACTTAGCTAAAGCATTTGACATTATTGATCACAACCTCTTACTGCAAAAGTTAAAATATTATGCGTTTAGTGAGATCTCTATAAATTGGTTCAGATCTTACTTAACAAATAGAATCCAAAAAACAAGGTACATGGTTATGATTCTGAACCATGGTGTTATTACTAAAACTGTCCCACAAGCTTCTATACTCATGTTTTTGCTGTTTTTTATATTTATAAACGATTTGCGATATAATCTTAACAAAGAGCCAATATCTGTGCTCTTTGAAGATGATACTAGGGCACTCATATACGAAAAGTCACATCAGCAATCAACAAAGCACTTAAAGTTTGGTTTCAAGCAAACACACTATCAAAAAATTATGATAAAACAAGTTTTATTCAATTTCAAACAAAGCATAAGCGAGTCAATGAATTATCACATATAACAATTATACTATAAGTATCTGATACAACATTTCTAGGGCTCCAAATTGATGAAAGTTCAGCTGGAGGAAACAAAAATAACGTTACCAAAACTAGCTCTACTTGCTTTACATTAAGAAACTTAATCTGCCAAACCAAAATGCCTTAACAGCAGCATATTTTGCTGACTTTCACTCCCTGTTGAGAAATGGAACAATCCTCTGGGGTAATTCAGCACACAGCAAGCAAATGATTACAAAAAACCTGATGTGTTGCATTCATATGACTTTCTCTACTCTTGTGCTGACCTTCTTACAAACTCTTATTCCTATATGTTCTTCGTGTTAGTTGAGATAAACATTTGTACAAATTATCTTATTGTTTATCTTCTTGTAGGTACAAGGGGAATATGGGAATACAACAGGCTTGGTGCGATAGTCAAATCTTTTAAAGCTTTGAGATTAAAAAAATGAACGACATTCCATTTCACAAAAGTTGTAAGGTTTCTGAAACTCACACACATAATGAGGAATATCTCCGAAATGGTGCACTTTACAAGAAAATTTAGTCAGACATAAATTGAGTATTTTAGCAAGATCTACATTTTTTGTATAGTATGATTTGGTCTATCTCTTACGGTTTACCAGTTATGTAAAACTCGTCCAGAGTAAATACGACTGCAGGGGCTATAGCCAGAAAATTCAAGATATACATTTCATTTGTCATAAAAATATCTTAAACATATGACATTTTAATCAAAATCGTTAGAGCCTTTCTCAAGAAAATCAAAATTTTCGAAATATGTTCCATGTAAAGGGTAGTTTAGGGTGGGACTATTTTCTTCAAAATCTTTGTGTCGCATCCTTGAAAGACCTTAAACTTAAATACCAATTTTGGTTTTTAACCTAATTTTCGTTTTTGAGTTATGCTGTCCACAAACACACACACACGGACCTTTTTCTAAAAATGCGCTTTTTTGGATTCGGGGGGGTTTCAAAACATATATTTCTGGTGAAATCTCGACATTGAATTTTTGGGTGGAATACAATACTTCCCCTACTTACCAGTAGAGAAAGTAAAAATGAATAGTGATGTTCCATTTCACAGAAGTATAAGTTTTCCAAAACTCACACAAATAACAAGGAATATCTCCGAAATGATTCACTCTACAAAAAAAAAAATTATTTAGACATAAATTGTGTGTTTTAGTAAGATCTACATTTTTTGTACAGGGGTCTCCGTCTAGGGGATATGTGAATGGCGACTACAAGGTACCCAAGCTGAGCAGAACATTACTTCCACTTACTGGTGTTTTGCTCCTCACTATAGCTTTTCTATCTGACCTTACCTTGGTCATCTTGTTCTCTTCCAACCCTGATGCTATTAGGGTTCATGAGGACCAGGGAGTCTTTATTTTTCCAGCCTCTCCATTTCTCTAATTTCTCTATAAACTCTTAACCCCTAACATGCTGACCTGTCATGGCATGTAATACGTAATCAGAGGATATGGTCAGTGAATTTATTTTGATAATTCTCCTGGTCAGGTCAGTGAGACCCGTAAACTGACAGGTGTGGCCCTCCAGACATTCTGGGGGCTGTGAGAGAGCGATGTAACTGCCAAAACATAAAAATATGGTGCTCTCTAAAAAGCAGTTACTATTACTGCTAAGTCTCTTCAATATTTATGAAATATGGCTCGAGGGGTAAAATGTTCTGGAGTTAAAATAGTCCCCCATTTGGATCTCCGGGCAGGGACTACTTCTCGGGAACCAAAACATTATATAAATAGAAGATACATTATATAAACATCAGAATTCTACAATGGAACACAGGTGGTCTCACCCAAACAAAAAGAATAGAACTGAATAAAATTGTAATTGACTATAACTTAGATATATTTTTCATACAAGAAGCAAACCTAACAAATGATCAACTTAAATACTTCAATTTTACTGGATTTTTGCTACACCTACTACTCAAAAATAGACAGATAAGTAGTGGAATATTAGTTGGAGTCAAAAATGATATTAAATCCTCCTTTCAAATTGTTAAAGAAATGGATAACAAAGATAAAGCTGAATTAATAAAGCTAAACTTTTGGGATAACAAAACACATTTTCATTTATACAGTATTTACAATCCTCTCAGAAATGAACCAGATCTCTCACTTATTAACCAATTAAATAAAACAATCATAATTGGGGATATCAATACCCATTCCAAAAGATGGGGTTATGAAAAAGTGGATTCTAGAGGGCAGATAGTGGAAGAATTTTTGAATACCACAACCTTAGAACTGATTTATGATAAAGAAGATCCCAAAACCTTCATACATTACTCTGGAGCAGGCAGTAACCCAGACCTTTTGTTAGCTACAACAGATATTGTTTCAAAAATTAAAAAACAAGTTATAGAAGACCCAAGTTCTGGTCACAGAGCAGTAATTGCTGATATAAAACTAGGTAATACAAATAACAGTCAAAATCACACAAATCTGTATTGGAACTTCAAAAAAGCAGATTGGAACAAATATAAAACTGAACTGGAACATAAATTTGAAGAACAAACTCACAGCTGCATGACCACCCAGATCATATAAACAAAACTTTCTGTAAAGTCATCCTAGAAACTGCAAAAAAAACATAATCCTCGTGGAAGAATAAAAAATTTCAAACCGTTTTGGAACCCCCAGTTAGAAGAACTGAAAAAGCAAAGGGATATAGCTAGAAATACAGCTTAACAAACAAAAAACATATCAGATACACAAATATGGCGAAAGAAATGTGCCTCACTAAAAAAAGAAATTAATACAGCTAAAAAGAATCACTTTAATAACTTCGTAGAAAAAATGGATTACAGAACAGATGGCAACAAAGCCCATAAGTTCATAAAACATGTCAAGGACAGGAGAGAAAGCGACAGCACACCTATCATACACAAGAATAAAATATTAACAAATGATGCAGCCATAGCCAAAGCATTCAATAAATATTATGCTAATTCACATAAAGTAACAAGAAATAATAAAAAAGAACATAATTTAAGACAGATTTGGAACAAGAAAGAGAATGTGATCCTAACACTCAATACAATATCTTTTTTCAAAATTTTAATACGCAACAACTGAACATTGCAATTAATAATCTAAAAAAACAAAAAGTCTCCTGGACCAGATCACATACATCCAGAGTTCATAAAAAACCTTGGAAAAACAGCACAACAACTACTAAAACTCTACAATCTATCCTGGAACACCACTGCACCTGCCGAATGACGAAAAGCAATAATTGTCCCACTCTTGGAGAAAGATAAAACAGCATCAGAAATAAAAAATTATAGACCAGTAGCTCTTACTAGCATAATAACAAAAGTGATGGAAAGAATGGTGTCAAACAGGTTAAATTGGTTTCTAGAATCACAAAATTTAATTTCCCCATGTCAAGCTGGATTCAGAGAGTTCCACTCTACAAATGAGCAAGTCTTACTTCTCAGTCAAGAAATCAAAGACTCCTTCAATAGGAAAGAAGATAATTTATCAGTTTTTATTGATTTCCAAAGTGCATATGATTCTATATGCAGAACAAAACTGCTAAAGAAAGTAAAACAAATAGAGATACAAGGTCCAATGTTTTCATGGTTATGTCATTTCCTAACACAACGCTTTATTGGTACCAGATATGGAAGAAATATATCTAAATATAAACAAGTACACCGTGGCTTACCACAAGGTGCAGTGCTTAGCACTGCAATTTTTAATATATTTATTAATGATCTGCCACAACAAATACAAGAATCAAGTGTGAAGTGTTCACTATTTGCTGATGACTTAGTAATGTGGACTTCAAAACCAAAAAACAAAAGTACAGAACTACAAAAAACCATGCAACAATCCTTAAGCAACCTACAAAAGTGGACCAAAGAAAATTTAATGACTGTTAATACAACAAAATCAAACTACCAAATCTTTTCACTAAGAATAAAAAAACCACTAAAAATAAAACTAAAATTTGAGGGCCAAGAATTACCAGAAACAAAGGAAGCAAAGTATTTAGGAATTACATCTGATACCACACTTACATGGACCAAACAAATAGAAAATGTAATACAAAGAGCAGAGAGGCGCCTTTCACTGTTAAAACGTCTAACAGGAATGAAGTGGGGATGTTCCAGAGCAACTCTTAACACAACATACAATGTATATATGAAGCCATTATTTACTTACTGCAGAAAAGTTCTTGTAACAGCAAACACAAAAAAATTCAAATCTTTCAAAACCAAAGTCTGAGACTAATTACAGGTGCTATCAAAACCACACCAATAGCAGCTATGGAAATACTAACCAACCACACACCCCAGTGAATATAAAATATAAAAAGCGGCTCTTATTCAACACAAAAAGTTGATCAGACTCCCATTCAATACATGGCACAAGAGAAATTTTACACATACACTAAAGACTCAGGAGAGCTTTCTTTCCAAAATTCAAGACATCAAGAAGAATGTATACCTTCCTAATTCAAAGGAAAACTTCATATCTAAAGTCAATCCGATGCAAACATTAGACATCACATATTATTTACACCTGACTGAAGAAGTTAAGAAAAGTGATACTCCAACTAGTGTTCTAAAATTATTGACATTAGAGACAATCCATACTAGATTTCCAGAACACGAATGGCTCCATATTTATACTGATGGATCATTAATATCAAACCAAGATGGAGCAGGTGCTGGAGTCACATGTCACCTCTTTTCCTATTACAAATCTTTAAGTTATGGAACTACTAACTTTGATGGAGAAATTGAAGCAATTCGAATGGCCCTACAAAATCTTTTGTACAGAATTTCACATTTTCATCAAGCATTTATTCTCTCAGATTCCAGGGCGGCAATTATAGCAATTACTTCCAAGTTGTCACCAAAAAACCAAACAATTATAGAATGTTGGAAAATCCTTACCCATCTAACCGCACTTCAAAAACACTAGTCTTCCAATGGATACCAGCTCACTGTAGACTGAGTGTTAATGAGAAAGCTGAAAGGGTACCAGCAATGTTCAGAAATCTATAGTTAATCTACCATTTTATGCAGCTAAACGATTAGTCAACTCTGAATTCAAAAAAATTATTGCAAAATATTACTATGAAAAATCAAAAAATAAAAGATGGGAACTACCAAACATTCAAACAGTAATTCCTGAGTATCCTCGAAAAATGGCAGTTGCAAACTTCAGGTTGATTACAGGACATGATTGTCTGGCAAAACATTTAAACAGAATTGGGATACATTCTTCACCACTCTGTCCTCTATGTGATCTGCAAGAGGAAATGGACCGAGACCACCTTCAAATATGCCCGGCCACTTCTAGTGCCCCATCCATCAGTGAAAAATATTGGAGAGCAAGAGGATTAATGCCTTCATTGTCAGAAATCCAGCATTAGCTAACAACATTTTTTGTACAGTAAGATTTTGTCTATCTCTTACGGTTTACCAGTTATGCAAGTCATCCAGAACTACATGGGCTATAGCCAGAAAATTCAAAATACACATTCCATTTGTCATAAAAATATTTTAAACATATGGCATTTTAATCAAAATCGTTACAGCCATTTTCAAGAAAATCAAAATTTTCCATGTAAAGGTAGTTTAGGATGGAGCAATTTTCTTCAAAATCTTCGTGTCGCATCCTTGAAAGATATTGAACTTAAATACCAACTTTGGTTTTTAATCGACTTTTCGCTGTTGTGTTATGCTGTCCACAGACAGACACACAGATCTTCAACATAGGACATTCTCCTACAGTTTTACCAATCATGTAGGAGTATGTCGTCACGTGCTGGAAAATTGAAATCAGCGGAAGCATGTGAATGTTGCCAACCAACTTGTTAACATTGTTGTTATTTAGAATTATTATTGTTTTGTAATTAAGTGATGTGACGTAAGTTCTTGTGCGGTGCAGTTGGGGTTTTAATCTGTATTCTACATACGTTTGAAAATGAAAAATTGGACTGAGGAAGAGATATTGTGGCTCATCGAAGCATATAAAAGTGAAAATTACCACAACAGGCACAAGAGAAGGGGGAAAACCGAGAAGGGATGCAACATAACCAATAACATTACAACATCTCAAGGAAAAAATTGGAAGTTCTTACCCACAATCCAAAAGTTATACCAGATCCATCTAGGAAAATAAGTGATAGCCTTTCGATTATTAACAGGATATGATTGTATGACTAAACACATAGAATCGGAATATGTGAGTCCCTAATTTGTCCACAAAATGAAGAAAAAAAAATAAAATAAAATATTTTATTTTACTAAATGAAGAAATGAACTATAATCATCTTCAAAAATGTCCATCTGTTCTCAATATACAAGATGATTATGAAAAAACTAATGACTTCATTTCACCGGTGGATATTAGAAAACAACTTTACGAATACGTTTCCTTGGCACATTTGGGTAATCGCCATTGTCTGTAAAACCGCAGATTTTTACCTCGAAACTTAATTTAATGAAACCAAACCTACAACATACCTAACCTATATTTACATCTACTACGATATGGTACACATTAATAAAAATTACCTTTTTTATTAATGTGTACCATGTGTACCATATGTGTGGCACATTTGGGTAGTCGCCATTGTCTGTAAAACCGCAGATTTTCACCTCGAAACTTAAGTTAATGAAACCAAACCTACAACATACCTAACCTATATATTTACATCTACTGCGATATGGCACACATGAATAAAAATTACCTTTTTTATTAATGTGTACCATATCGCAGTAGATGTAAATATATAGGTTAGGTATGTTGTAGGTTTGGTTTCATTAAATTAAGTTTCGAGGTGAAAATCTGCAGTTTTACAGACAACAGCGATTACCCAAATGTGCCAAGGAAACGTATTCGTAAAGTTGTTTTCTAATATCCACCGGTGAAATGAAGTTTGGTAACACACTATATTTCAATAATTGGTAGATGTTTATGCAATCACATCAAACATTAGCTACTTTTAATTGCGACAATTTCTATGTTCTATGCATACCTATGCATGTTACGTTTCCCAAATACACAATTTTGTCTTGGCGCTGATGAAGTGGTAGTTGGAGGTACCACTAGAGGGCACATTAACAACAGGCGCGAGCGTTCAAATAGCCTTTTGAGAAAGAAGTGGTAGCATGGTAGCGTCTAAATATTTAATGTCAATAATAATAATAGAGCACACTTTTATGAAACCAAATAAATTTGAGCCAGGTGATTTCTCAGCTGTATATCTAATGACTCAAGGCAGTACAGTGAGCGAAATCCCGGGGGATGGGTAGGATTTCCCCCACCAATAATTTTAAATCCAGAATTTCCCCCAACTAAAGTATCCCGGGGGTGGGGTGGTGTATATAACGAGACAAACAGTGAAACTTACACTACTGAAATTCTTTGCCCCCACCTACTTTTAACGATCTCACACCCTGAGGTGGTACGTTGACTGCCCTGAAATGTGGCACCATCCATCTTTGTTTTTAGTAACCTGAGTTGTATTGTATTCCCTCTACCTATTGCATTCCACTCAAAAAGTCGACAGGAAGATTTCACCGGAAATGCATGTTTTGAGACTCCCTGACTACAAATAAGTATTGTTAGAAAAAAAAGTCGTGTTTGTGTGTGTGTGTGTGTGTGTGTGTGTGTGTGTGTGTGTGTGCGCGCGCGTGCATGTGTGTGTGTGTGTGTGTGTGTGTGTGTGTGTGTGTGTGTGTGTGTCCCATTGTCTCAAAAGACTCTAAACAAAGTAATTTAAATTCTGTATTGCAATTACTAACCTCAATCTTTTAAGAAGTTGGCAATGTCAGAAGTTGGAGTATCTGCTGTTAATTTATAATTTCTTTCAATACGAAATATCTCAAACTGATTCCAAACATATTTCCTGTTGTATATTGTCTTCTCAGCTTTCCCTCTTCGCATTATTTCACATATTTCATGACTAGATACTTCACAGAGGCGAGAGTTGGCCATTTTTACTTTCTCTACTGCTAAGTAGGGGAAGTACTGTATTCCACCCAAAAATTCGATGTCGAGATTTCCCCGGAAATATAAGTTTTGAGGCCTCCTGGAGGCATTTGAGGCATTTTTGGAAAAAGGTCCGTGTGTGTGTGTGTATGTGTGTGTGTGTGTGTGTGTGTGTGTGTGTGTGTGTGTGTGTGTGTGTCTGTCAGCCTGTAGACAGCATAACTAAAAAACAAAATGTCGGTTAAAAACCAAAGTTGGTATTTAAGTTTAATGTGTTTCAAGGATGCGACAAGAAGATTTTGAAGAAAATAGCCCCACCCTAAACTACCGTTTACATGGAAAATTTTGATTTTCTTGAAAATTGGTCTAACAATTTTGATTAAAATGCCATATGTTTGAGATATTTTTATGACAAATGAAATGTATATTTTGAATTTTCTGGCTATAGCCTATGTAGTCCTGTTTAGTCTGGATGAGTTTTGAATAACTCGTAAACCGTAAGAGATAGACAAAATATTACTGTACAAGAAATGTAGACCTTTGTAAAATACACAATTTATGTCTCAATGCATTTTTTTGTAGAGTGAACCATTTCGGAGATATTCCTTGTTTTGTGTGTCAGTTTCAGAAAACTTAGAACTTTCGTGCAATGGAACATCGTTGTTCATTTTTTATATGTTAAGTGTGCAAAGAGAACGGAATCTCAAAGCTTTAAAACATTTGACTATCGCACAAAGCCTACTGTATTCCAATATTCCCCTTGCACCTACAAGGAAATAAGCAATAAGATAATTTGTATAAATATTTATCTCAACTGACACGAAGAAGATATAGGGTTGTAAGAATGGTTAGTACAAGAATAGAGAAAGTCATGTGAGTACAACACATCAGATTTTTCACATTTAAACCTTGCAGCTCTGTTGCAGCTCATAAGGAAAGCAGGGGAGGTGATAATTAAAATTCAGAATCAAAATGTTTTAGACGTCGCTCGGCTCACCGACTAATGTGCGCCCACGCAACCACAGGCCCCAGGCCACACACACGCTACCTCAGAGGCCTGCACCCCAGGGAACCATTCAGGAGATGCAACCTGCCCGCTCAGGAAAACCGCGGAACTGTATATAGTGTAAATAACGTGTGTACATAGTGTTTTAATGTGCTGGAACGCATAGCTTGGTGTGCCCAGCAAACATGTACGAGTGGGACGCTCAATCTGGAGTGCCCACTGTGTGTGCGCGCGTGTGTGTGTGTATGTGTTTGTGTGTGTGCGCGTGTATGTGTGTGTGTGTGAGGGGGCATATCTCATGATATGCCAGAGTGAATGCGGGAGTGCATGTGTGTAAATATATTGTAATATATGTGTATAAAGAAGAAAAGACAGAAACAAAAACATTTCAAAATATAAAACAAAAAGAATACTGAAGGGAGCTGTTCTTGGTGACCCAAAGAGGGCCACTGTATGGGTTTCCTGAGAAACCCGCTGCATATATCCTGTAAATATAAATAATTGTAAGTACAATGTAAATATAAGTCTGTACGCTGGGTCTACTGTACCACCACCAGGCAATATTCCTTAATAAAATAATCTGAATCTGAATCTGATCATGAAATTTTATATATTTTTCGCGAATGAAGGCTGTCATTGGCTGAAGTTTGAACTTGTTATGCACATGATTGGTTGATTTCAACCAAGTCACGTATGAGTGGAATAGTCAGGAAAATCCTTCCACCCCAAGCTGCCCTTTACTTGGAACATTTTTCGAAAATTAACAAGATGTCATATTTTGTCTAGCAGCAGTCAACAGGTCAACGGCGTCATCGCAAATAGAAAATATTCTCCAACAGCCTTTGATGACACTCAGCTCATTGTGAATGAGATTTAAAATGTTAATATTAAATCAAGTCTCACAGTTGACCCTTTTTACCATGACGTGATGGTTTCTAAGGTTAAAGTATTAATGTAAATTTTCTAACGTCTCCCCTCCAGCTGGACCAACAAACTTCCGCCGTTTACGACTTAAGAAATGATGGAATAGGACGTGGAGGAGAGAAACCAGTCTCTCAAGAAAGGTTTATGTGTGCTTCCTTTGTGAGGATTAACAAGAATGGCTTATTGTTGCGTTTTGTGGGGGAGCCATTGTCAAGGGGATGGCAAGGGGTGTTAACAACAGCAGGTGGAGCTGAGCACGTGTATCCTACAAATGAGAAAAAGATTAGGTGAAAATGACAAGTTTAAAGAGCACACAGACAGCTTGACGTCTTCTGTTGCGATGTGTTGAAACCCGCTTTAGTCAACACGACACGTTTTGTGAACCCAAACACACCAGTCTCGTACAGTGCTCTACAAAAGGTTGCCTTTTGGCTTTAAACGCCCTACGCCCGGTATTATAAACCCCCGCGTGGGTTTAAACTAGAGTTTTAAGCTTTAATTCGTATTATCAGCTTTATTCCGTTTAGCTTCACTGTAACTGGTCTTTATTGAACTAAAGTTTAATGCTATGCTGCATGTTGGTGGATATCGAGCAAGCATTTGAGCAAATGCTGAGTCATGATGAAGTTATTCAGACTATTCCACTAATAAAGTGACTTGCTTGAAATCAACCAATCATATACATAACAATTTCAAATTTCAACCAATGACAGCATTCATTCTTGAAATAATTATCCAATTTCATTATCACCTCAGCTTATGTAATTTGAGCAACAGCACCGCTAGCATCTAATGGTGAAGTATATTAAATAATTCGAAGAGGTTCTCAAAACACAGAGTACAATAGGAAATGTTTGGACTCAGTTTGACAAATTTTGCATTGACGAAATTAACAGCAGATATTCCAACTACTGGCATTGCCAACACCTTAAAATATATTAGAGTATCAATATGAGAAAATAAAATGGAGAAGAGCATAAAGATTACACCTGAAAACGATGTACGCCTGCTTCATTTTTACTTTCTCTACTGGTAAGTATTGTATTCCACCCAAAAATTCGATGTCGAGATTTCACCGGAAATATGTGTTTTGGGACCCCCTGAATCCCAAAAAAAAAAAAAAACCATTTTTAGAAAAAGGTGTGTGTGTGTGTGTGTGTGTGTGTGTGTCTGTGGCAGCACATTGAAAGGAAAACTGGGTTAAAAACCAAAGTTGGCATTTAAGTTTAATTTCTTTCAAGAATGCGACATGAAGACTTTGAAGAAAATAGTCCCACCCTAAACTACCCTTTAGATGGAACATCTGAAATTTTTATTTTCTTGAAAACGGCTCTAACGATTTTGATTAAAATGTCATATGTTTGAGATATTTTTATGACAAATGAAATGTATATTTTGAATGTTTAGCCCCTGTAGTCGTATTTACTCTGGACGACTTTTGCATAACTGGTAACCCGTTAGAGATAGACCAAATCATACTATACAAAAAATGTATATCTTGCTAAAATACACAATTTATGTCTGAATAAATTTTCTTGTAAAGTGAACCATTTCGTGTGCGAGTTTCGGAAAACTTAAAACTTTCGTGAAATAGAACATCGTGGTTTATTTTTTTATATGTTAAGTGTGCAAAGAGAACGGAATCTCAAAGCTTTAAAAGATTTGACTATCGCACAAAGCCTTCTGTATTCTGATATTCCCTTTGCAACTACAAGGAAATAAGCAATAAGATAATTTGTACAAATGTTTATTTTAACTGACAAGATAGGAATAAAAGTTTGTAAGAACGGTTAGTACAAGAGTAGAGAAAGTCATGTGAGTGCAACACATCAGATTTTTATCTTCGCAATGTTCGAACTATCTCGATTATTGTTATCTTGAGACCTTTTGTAGGCAACACATACAACTAAATAATGAATTGCGCGAAATGGAGTGGAATTTGGAGAGTAATTTTCACCTCCGTGCCAAGTTTGGACGACACGTGAAGGGAATGGCGCTACCAGCGGATGTGGCTGTTTGCTCTTCAGTACGACCGTTTTCTTAATCTCCGTCATCGCTGTAACGTAGGTGGCAACTTTCCAGACATGTGGAGCCCAAATAATTGGGAGGATTGCTCATTGTGCTGCATCAGCTGCCTTCAGTGGCGTAAAACATCTGTGCTCACAGACACTAAACCAGCAAACATGTGTTACACTCATCACTACAAATCATTGCTATAAAAGTGTAAGTATTATTCTATCTACTTCTAGCTCATCCAGATAAACATTCAGTTTTTATTTGCAAATTTCGTTGCACATATAAGGACACAGTAAACTAAAGCGACTGTCAAATATTTTTAAAGTAGGTAGCTATGTGAAATTTTATTGTAACTGCCTCTAGTCTGATGGTTAGCGTGCTGGCTCCCAAATCCAGAGGTCCTGAATTTGATTCCAGCTAGAAATTGGGAGTGTTTCTTTGGCTAGGATAGTATTCAGATACTGGCTAAATGACAAATTATCCTGATGTGAGTGAGTTGGAGGATTTGATGCCCTGTGGGCATACTGGCCATGATAGCTTAGTGATTAGAGCAGTCGAATGGTAACCGGTAGAGCCGTGGTTCAAATCCCGGTCGTGGCATTGCACTGTACCTTTTCCAATCCTGTTCTACACACGACCATTGTGTGGAAGAACACCAATCATATCCTGATAATGCTTATGTAGCTCTGTAAGCAGCAGCTAGCTGTTTTAGTGACAATTCACTGCCAATTACATTTGATGCCTGCTCGAAAGCTAAGTGTATTGAACAACTGACAATAGATGCTGTGTATTGCAAAAGCAATAAAAAATCATGGCACGTTCTTGTTGTAAAAAAAAAAAAAAAAAAAAAAAAAAAAAAAAAAAAATAAAAAAAAAAAAAATAAAAAAAAAATAGCGAAAGTTCAAAATAAATCTCAATTTGTATTTATATATAGGTACATATGTTAGCCTTATAACTGCAGGAGAGATTTGATTGTTTCTATATTATCCGTGCTTTGTTCTTAGTTTTCTCATACTGTCTGTATTTTAATGCTCAAATGTCTATGTACATATGCACTATATTCCATTGACATGTTCATTGTTCACTGGCCTTTAGGGCTAATAGTGGACTCATTGAACCCAATCCAATCCAATTCCCCATTCTCCTTGGTGTCTGGAAATATGAGTGGAATAGCAAATGTGAGAGGGCGGGGGGTCTGTGGACAGTATAACTCAAAAACATACCAAACTTGGTATTTAAATTCAATAGCTTTCAAGAATGCTACACAAATATTTTCAAGAAATTCCCTCTATCGCAATATATTCTTTGATTTTCCCAAAAATGCTAACCGTTTTGGTTAAAATATCACAGGTTTAATATATTTTCATGACAAATGAAATGGATATCTTGAATTTGATGGGAATAGCCTCTGAACCCCTCTTCATTGTGGTAAACCATACGAGATAGATAAAAGCTTACTGTACAAAAATGTGCATTTTTAGGCATGGAGACCCTCTTTCAGCAACTCTGTTTAGCATAGTTACTAAAACAAATAGACATGAGAGGGAATATATTTAATAGGGTGAACCAATGTATTATATACGCAGATAATGTAATGATCACTGCAAGAACGAAAAGAGCCATGAAGGAAACTATTTCAAAATTGGAAAAAAAAACTGAAGCATTTGAACTTATAGGTAATAAATGAAAATAAAACAAGTCTCTCAAATGTGGCTACCAAAAACCTAATATAAATAAACATGAAAATCAATGACATTCAGATTGAACAAGTTCATAAATGTAAATAATTAGGAACAATATCTACTAAATGGCAATAACTCCATAGAAGATGAAATCAAAGAACGAACTGTCAATGTTAACAGGCTGTGCTGTGAAGCTTGGATACTGAAAGAATCAATAAAACAAAAACTGTAAATCTTTGAAAGCAGAATCCTATGAAGTGCCTTTGGACCCCATAAAAATAGAGATGGAGACTGGAGAATAAAAACCAATAAGGAATTAGGTAAATTGATGATTTATTTATATAAATGTTTACACTTTTATAAAAATATGGTGCTCTCTTAAAAGCGGTAACTATACTGCTATTGCTCTATGAGTGAAAAATATTGTAGAGCAAGAGGATTAATGACTTCATTGTCAGAAATCCAGCATTAGCTAACAACAATAACAACAACACTTGTTTCTGTGCCTAAACAATTTTTTTTATCCACTCATCCCTATCCACCCATTCTATTCTCTCCAGCCCTCTTGCTCTCATTGCATCCATGAGTTTCGAGGTCTTCCTTTTCTTCTTCTTCTTCTTCTTCTTCTTCTTCTTCTTCTTCTTCTTCTTCTTCTTCTTCTTCTTCTTCTTCTTCTAGGTGAGCTCCATTCCAAACTCTTTCTCGGCAATCTGTCTTCATTCGTTCTTCTAATATGTCCGTACCAACTCAGCTGTTTACAACCTCACATAGTCCACATTGAGTTCTTATTATTCATTTTTTTTCGCTTATAACATTAGTTCTTGTTTTTTCCAATCTTGAACATCTTGCTGACCTTATAAAATCCATTTCCATCTATTATATTTCTAAATTTTTGTTAAATTTCCATGTTTCAGCTCCGTATGCGACAGTGGCTTTCACTATTGCATTATATATTGGCAGTTTATTCTTCCTACTTATATGTCTGTTCCATATGATACTATTCAGCATTGATGTTATAATTTTACCTTTATTGATTCTGTTCTTAATGTCATTTTCTTGCTTATCTTTATATACCTTTACTCCCAAACGCTTAAATTCTTCACATCCTCTAATACGACCTTTCTGTTATTCTAGAATTAAATCTTTGGTGTGCTTTCCGTTTCACATCCTGTACAAATTTTTTTTTCTAAATTTATTTTCAGGCCCCAGTAACAATGCTAAAAATCCTAACAAAGTAAAGCTGGACGGATGTAAGCGAAGACGATAGAAGTTACGGAAATGGACCATTCTTACTAGAACGTGGAATACTCGAAGGATACGAAATAAATAAATTAATACACCAAAATATTGTACATTTCTTTAGGGTAATAATATTAAACTGACTTGGACATGTTAAGAGAATGGAAAATCAGAGGCTAGTGAAAGGAATATATAAAAGGAAACCTTTGGGATCTAGAACAGCTGGTACACCGAAAATACGTTGGGAAGATGTTATTAACGATTTGAGAAAATTAAAAATATCAAACTGGACAGTGACCAAACAGAACAGAAATGTCTGGAAAAGAATTGCTGAGAAGGCCAAGACAATCAAGTCGTGGTGCCTTGAGGAGGAGGAGCAGAAGAAGAAGAAGAAGAAGAAGAAGAAGAAGAAGAAGAAGAAGAAGAAGAAGAAGAAGAAGAAGAAGAAGAAGAAGAAGAAGAAGAAGAAGAAGGAGGAGGAGGAGGAGGAGGAGATCCTTTTCGAGACATTCCTTGTTATTGATTTCAATTTATAATACTTATACTTTCCACAAATAGGAACTCATTCTTTTCTTTTTTCTTTTTGTCGTGATTTCCAAAGAGCACGGAATGTCAATGTCATCACATAGCGACCATGTCTGAAAAGATTTGACTATCGCTTAAGTCTACTGTATTCTCCTATTCCCATTGTACCTACTACAAGGAATTATCTAATAAAACCATTTCTAATGTTCATCCGGATTAACATGAAGCAGATAGGAGAACAGGTGTTTTTAAGAATAGTTTTACAACAGTGAGTAGAGAAAGTTATGTGAGTGCACAGTGTTTTGATCAAAACACGCAGATATGAAATGAGATGCGATACAGTTTTAAGCAGCGATGTTTCCAAGAAACGTAACTCAATATTCGATATGAATCAATGGTTTAGTGGTTAAGTGTTCGGCACCTGCAGGTAATCTGACACAGGAGGCTCCTGGATAAAGCTGCCCTTTGTCAGCCTGACAAATCCATGTCAGGTGCTCTCTTTCATCTCTTTCTTTCTATTAAAAGTATTTCTATTTTGCTCTGTCCCTCTCTTAGTCCTGTATTCTGCTTCATGTACGAGTACAATACACAATAATTCCTCTGCTTACTACAGTTTAGTGATACCGAGCGGGATAGCTCACGTGGTAACGTCTATGGCCCACGTTCGAGAGGTTGTGAGTTCAACTCCCGCGGCCGATCTTCCTGACCCATGATTTTTTCGGGGGTTTCAGTGAGACGGGAATCGAAACTGGGACCTCTTGAATAAGAGCCGAATACATTACCGTGGAGCCTTCTCTCTCTCTGCTACTAAGTGGTTCCAGAGCACCTCCTCTAGTTGTGGTAAAGTGGGTGGATTTCCCCGTAGTCTACTGGTTAACAACCTGAATTGGAGTTTGGAATCTATGTATTTCTGTTTGCCTCTTGGATATAACGACTCTCAAAAACTCAATATCATATTCGCGATTTGAACCACGGAATTTCTGGTTTTCATCTGGTTGCTCTAGTCAATTGAGCTACCGCGGTTAAATGCCGGCATGGTATTAAGTACCCAAATCACTCAAACATTTCAATTCTAACAACACTCTCCAAGAAATAGTTTTTCGGTTCATTGTTTCTTTCATTATCACCTGTTTCAGAGTTGTGGGACCTGGCGACTGTGTTGGGCGTGTTTCGGCTGGACGGTGCTGATACGCTCTCCGTGAGCGGCTTCTCTTGACGCACCATCTGGTGCTCGGGACTTGCGCTCAGACTTGAACGGCAACCGATGTGTTGGATCTGGAATCCTCATGAACCCTGTCCATACTCGCCTCCCCCCTCATTACCCTTCATTTCTCCCTCCCAAGGTCGTCCTCCGTGACCTTGGGGTAAAATGTTAGCCTCTGGTTCCCGAGGTCGCGGATTCAAATCTGGCGGAGGACAAGGAGTTTTTCGGGTGTAAAAATCCTTTCCCTTCGGAGGGATGTCCTCCCTTCCGGGGCACAAGGCTCACATTGGTATACCCGCTTCAAGGGCAGGTACCTTCAACTCAACAAGTGGCAGCATCCCACGGAACAAAGATCTGTTTAAGCGAAATACACAAAATCGATGACAATGAACAAGCTATTAAGTTTATAGCTAAAACCGTTTGTCTATAAATGATATCAAATGTGTTGACCAGACATGCAATCTGAGGAAATTCATGTTGCTGGTGGAAGAAAATGGGGAACTCAAAACTCTGATGCGTTATTTGACATGACCTTTTCTACCCATTCTTTAACAAACTACTTTTACAAACATTTATTCTTCTATCTAAAACTTGTTCATTGAGTTAAACATTTGTAGAAATGGTTTTATTATATATTTCCTTATAGATGCAATGAAAATAGGAGAATACAGTATGCTTCAGTGACAGTCAAATCTTTAACAATCTGCTTTCTTATTTGAGAAAAGTATAAGTATTTGAAAATGCAGGCCAATAAAAAGAATGTCTCAAAATGATCACCTCTAGACAGAAAATATGTATTTGACAAAAATTTTGTGTTTTAACAAGATCTACTTTTTTTGTGTAATAAGATTTTGTTTGTCCCTAACGGTTTACCAGTTATACAACACATCCAGAATAAAGATAATTGAGGCTATTTCCAGAAAATTCAAGATATACGTAGTAATATAACTTCTGTCACAAATATAAACGTGGGTAGAACAACAAAGAATGACGCTAGCCCAAAAAACATTTTGATACCATTTATTAGCTACTTATAATATAATGGATGCAAAGAACAGATAAATACTCAAAATATCCTCCATTGGAGGCCATGTTGGTTTTCAAACGGCGCAGCCAAACATTTAAAGCAGCACGTACAACATTCATGTCCAAATGCTGCACTGTCCATTCGAGTCTCGTGTTAGGACCCACAAATTAAAGTTATTTTGTTGTTTAACGACGCTGTCAATTGCCAGGATCATATCAGTGTCGCCGGTGTGCTGGAATTTCGTCCCGCAGTTCCTTTCATGCCCGTTAAGTCTACTGACATGGAACTGTTGTTTTAAGCACACTTAAAAAGCATCAGTCTGAGCCGGATTTGAACCCGCGACCTTGGGATCAGCAGACCAGCGTCTAACCAACTGAGCCACCAGACCGACATTAGGACCTCCAAATTTCTGAGTCATGTCGAGCAGATTTACTTTCGATGAAGTGTCCAACTTGATAATTCAGCTGATTCAGATCTGGACTTCCCGATGCCCAGTCTTGGTGCGACACAATCTTATGATGAGTCTGATGATATTATATAACGTTGGATTTTTCAACAAGACACTACAGGCTAAACACGTACAACAGTGCATTAAGGACGATATTTCCGAGTTTATAGAGCACCAAGATTGGCCATCGGGAAGTCCAGATCTGAATCCGATGGGTTACCAACTATACGACATCATCGAGAGTAAAGCTTGATGTTACGACAAAGAAATTTGGAGGTCCTAAAGCGAGATTTAAAGCAAATTTGGACATGAGTGTCATGAGTGTTGCTGCAGACGATTAGCTGCGTCTGTCTGGCCTCCAAACGAGGACATTTTGAGTAACTGTCTGTTCTTTGCACTCACTATATTATAATTAGTAGATGGTATGGAAATGCTTTGGATACTGTCATTCTCTGTTGTGCTCCCACATTTATAGTAGTGACAGAACGTATGATATGAGAAGGTACATTTGATTTGTCATGAAAATGTGTTAAACAAATGTATGTATAAGATTAAGACGAAGTGTGAAGTGTGAATGTGATGCACACGCCACTGAGCAGGATGGCGACCAGCTGTCTGAACGCTCGGTACAAACATTCCTCGTTCCATGGCTTCCCACCAACACCTCCCACCTTCATACTGAGGTAATGCGTAAATCTCAGTGACGACGTCCCAGTGCTGCGCCAATCAGGGGTAAATGTGCGACTCGCATTTGGCAGGTCCTACCTTCCATCCCCGGTGGGGTTTTCGAGTCGATAGACGAATGCTGGGGTCGTTTCTCCTACTATTACTTTCCTGACCCTCATTTCCTTCATTCTCACGCAGGAAAATTAAAACTACATAACTCTTCAAATAATTCCAGGCTGGCTCTAGGGGATGCTATTCTGCAGTCACCTTTCTCTTACGACAGGAGAACCAGAATGCCACTTAGTGAGGCATTGGAGGCAATGAGGTGACCTAAAACGTTTGGACTGGTGTTCTTTGGTTCTTTGGAGATTGATGGCATAGATCACACAATTTTCTAAGAATCTCTCAAAGTAATTTATCACATGGAATTATTCACACTTGTCTGTAGTTACAACAATCCCAGTTTATGATAGATGTGAAAGAATCCTTTAAGTTGCACCTTACAACTCTGCCTACTATTATTGAGGTAATGTTGTATGACAAATATATCAGACATTATTTTAAATATTATTCGACATAAAATTTTACACTTAACTTGGTTTGTCCAAGCGGTCAACAATAAATTGTTAACTAACGTGGGTAAAATTAACTCACTTTTCTTTCGATTCTTTTACATATAGCGTGCGACATAAACAAGTTTTTCTTCAATATTATCGCGCTCCCTCCATTAGGTATAATGATCAGTAAATTATCCAAACAAGTAAATGCCGATGATTTTGTAAGAGCAATGAGCCTTGTATGTTTCAGAACTTTAGGTACTCACTTGGGAAAATTCTATAACTACTGGTACTCAGTACCTGCTCAACTAAAGCCCTGTTGTCAGGGTTGTAGAACCACGCGCTGGTGTTTGACGGGTTCCTGCTGGAGCTGACGTGCCCTCTGTATGTTTCTTCCCTGGCGTTAATTGGGCTACCCAGACAGGAACTCCTCCGTGTGGGTCCCACCAGGGGGGACCGCTGGAGGTTAGGGACTTATAGCTGGGTTTGGAAGGCATCGAATGCGATCACACTGGAAACGTTAGGATCCCGTCCATACCTCTACCCGACGTCATCCGGATCTAGTCGCCCTTCGGGTCTCTCCCCTCATTCCTCCCTCTCAGGGGTAACGGTAGGAGTACAAAGGGCTGAATGGTCTAAGTGCGGTCTTCGTAGTATATACCTTTACCTTTGACGGAGGTAGTACCTCCGAGCTATGGCATTATCTCAATATAATCAAGAAATGTATGTTAAAAATATGTATACTTCACGATTACGTCAAGAATATACTCTGTTGCTGCTAGCACAGTCTAATATAACACACTTAGAAATTTGTAAAGCCTTTACACTTGCGCAGGTAGAATATTGTTGTAATTATTTATTTGACTGTGTTACTATCCCATGAGCCATGTCAGAGAGGATATCAACAATATTATACCACGATAATTCGGAAAGTAAGTTCTGAATCGCCGTAGCTCAGGGAATTTCGCGTAAACATTGAAACGCGCATGCGCAAAGACTCCCGGCATGCCTTGCGCACAGAACGGAGTCATTTGCTATTCACAGTGTCGGTTCAAAATGTTTAAAACAATCGATGGGCCCACCGACTGATTCGGTTTTTGACAGCAAGGAATGTTTCAGCAGCGGACATTCATCGACAGATCAGTGGTGTGTGGTCCCAATACTATGAACCACAGCAAAGTGCATAAGTGTGAAGGCCAGACAGTCCATAATGAACCATCATCAGACAGGCTATCAATGATTACAGAAGATTTGGTCAATACCGTGGATGAAAAGATCCGTGAAGATCGGCGATTGACAATTTCCACTGGGCATCCTCACATGCCGCAGACTTCTATGACGCCGGCTTATAACAGTTTGCAGAACGTTGTGAAAAATGTTTGAACAAACATGTCAACTATGTAGCAAAATAAAGAAAGATGTGAGGAATCAAAACAAACGTTTTGCAATTATCTATGATGGTTTTGTAACGGGATTTTTCATTCGCCGAATTCAATTACTTGGTGTCTTTCAAATTTAAAATATTTCTTGAACAAGCGACAGATCTAGCCCAAACGTTGGAACGAGGTTTGCAACTGGATTTTACATATTATGGATATAAATGGCGCTTAACTTACCACAGCTTAGCATCAGTTGGAGAGCTTGACGACTGTTATTCATAAATCTCAGGCGCGGTGCAGATCGATGTATAATTTTCAGCGGAATACGTCGAAAATGATAGCCGAAATCCTGAGTAACTACCAAACACAACGAACGACCAACCAAGGCCTCAACAAACACTTTAATTCAAATTAGTACACTTAAAACAGTTTTATTGAAGGATTATAGTTAAATCCTGATCTGTTGTACTTCACAGTATATGTATTATGCCAGAAATTGTTGCACTATAAATCAATGTCCGTTCTGTCCATCTCGTTTTTAAAACAAGTCAGCCTCTCCAATAGATGGTAGATTTCGGGCTAGTAGCTGTCAACCAGCTATGAGTCATTCTCTGAAGATGCCCAACGCAGTCTTGGGCGAAACGTCAGAAAATTCATTGGCTGGACCACGGCCTACAATGACAATTTAGTCTACAATGTCAACCAGCTATGAGTCATTCTCTGAAGATGCCCAACGCAGACCTGGGCGAAACGTCAGAAAATTCATCGACTAGACCACGGCCTACAATGACAATGTAGTCTACAATATCAACTAGCGATGAGTCATTCTCTGAAGATGCCGAACGCAGACTTGGGGGAAACGTCAGAAAATTCATCGACTGGACCACGGCCTACAATGACAATGTAGTCTACGTCAACTAGCTATGAGTCATTCTCTGAAGATGCCCAACGCAGACTTGGGCGAAACGTCAGAAAATTCATTGGCTGGACCACGGCCTACAAGCCCGAAATCTACCATCTATTGGATTAACCCCGGTCGTGAAAGCCTCAGCATTTACATATATGTCAGCCTCTGTTGCCTCCGTTTTACCAGTTATAATGATCAGCTCAAGAAGCTGCTTCATTTTGATGTGTATAAAACATAGACCTTGCTTTAGAGGTCTGCACGGGCTCGGGCCAAGCCCGCGGGCCGCGTTCGGGCCTAATTTGGAAAATGATTGTCGGGCTCGGGCCGGACCCGGGCTTGAAAATTAGGAGACACAAAATAATGTATTATATATTTTTCCGAGGATAGCACAATTATCACAGCATTCCATTACTAGGAATTCTATATCATTGTTCTGCTGAAAGGTTTCAAATAATAGTGATGATAATAATAACAATAATAATGTCATAATCATAATAAAATGAATTATTCGGGCCGGGCCGGGTTCGGGCCCGGGCACTATAACCTCTTCTCGGGCTCGGGCAGGGCTCGGGCTTGGTTGAGTTCGGGTCGGGTCGGGCCGGGTCGGGCCGGCCCGAACCTAAGAATGTCGGCCCGTGCAGGCCTCTACCTTGCTTTGCGAATTGCCCTCGTATACAGGGGCTGGTTCCTTCGTTCTTTTTTTGGTGCGAGGCCGTGAAAATGTAATTATTCTTATGTTGGGAAGTTCCAGTTGCCACGATTATCGTTGACAAAGAGGTACAAGGTCTTGCGAGCTTCTGTAGGCATTACATAAAATTAAATAATTAACTGTGTGAAAGGAGTGGAAATTCTTATTCTAAACTAAGCATAATTTTCGTTTGTGTTAAAGGTTATGTGCCAAGTTTGCTCGAAACTGTGAAACGGTTTAGGAGCCTATTAGGAACATAGTCATACTCGTATATTAATAATAATTAATATTAATATTAATAATTAATAATAATTATTATTATTATTATTATTATTATTATTATTATTATTATTATTATTATTACTATTATTATTATTATTAGTGTTGAGCCACAGTACCTGGGCATAAAGCCAGCGGGTTATTGAAGCGGAATTTACATGCACGCTCTGCAGAAAGCTGGCCGTGAGAAATTATGGTGCAGCATCTTTTACGATTTGCTTAGCACTACGTGTTTTTTATCTTCTGTTAACTTTATGGCTCATTATAGAATTTATTGTACGAAGCATGGAACGAGATTCAGCACTTAACTTCACACTTCTTTTTCTTCTAGCGTTTAGGTTGCAGCTCTTGTTTATCTCATTTATCGAGCGCTACAACACCTACATTTTAGTTACATTTTATTACTTTTCGTTGCATACATAATCATTATTTATCATATCATTATTTAGAATAATTAGTCACTCTTTAATGTTCCAACTTGTTGGCTATGTCGCGACGGTTAGTGTTAAGTTCATTGGTTGCCTTTAGTTCAGTACGTGCCACAAAACATGGCCTGAGTTGCGTAGTCGACTTGTTACATCATCTATTTTTACTGTCCTTTTTACTTAAATAAGTAGAAATATTGCAATCCATCCAAAATTCCGACATAAAGATTTCACCAGAAATACCGGTTTAGAATCCCCTTAATTTAAAAAAAATGAGATGTTGCCCTCACATGACTTTCTCTATTCACTTTTGTACAAATTATTCTTACAACCGCTTACTCTTTTATTTACTTCATGCCAATCAAGATAAATATTTGTAAAAATGATTTTATTACAGGTTTTAAGAGCTTTAATTACAAATATTACTTATATATTCTTACATCATTGTCTTGCTGCATATTTCCTTACAGGTAGAAGGGAGAATATGGGAATGCAGTAGGCTTAAGCGATGATCAAATGTTTTAAAATCTGGTCGCTAAGTGATGACTTTGAAGTTCCGTTCTGTTTACATAGCTCCAAGAAGAAGAAGAAAAAAAAAAAAGAGTAACGACTTTCTATTTCATAAATGCTGTATACCTAATTTAGTTTTTATTTTCCTTTTTTCAGCTATTTCCGAGATATTCCTTGTTATTGGTTTGAATTTACAAATACTTGTAATTTTCTCAAGTAAGATGCCGTTATTTCTTTTTCATACCCAGGTCATGCAACGAGACCGGAATTTCAAAGCCATCACATAGCGACTAGCTCTTAAGGGATTTGACTATCGCTATGATATCCTGTATTCTTCTATTTCCATTGCAATTACTACGAAATATGCAATAAGACAAAAACGTCGACAAACGTCTATCTCAATTAACATAGGTACAGAGAAAAATAGGTGTTTTTAGGAATAGTTGTACAAAGTGGTAGAGAAAATCATGTGAGTGCATGCTTTAGATTTTTCTCCGTTAAATCCAATCTTATAAACTCTAGCACAAGGAGTAGTGCCCTCGGTTCTGCTCCACGTGTTTTTGATGTGTTGTTTTATTGCCGTGTGAATTCTATTAAGAGAATAAAAAGGTAAAGGTCCGCGGCGACACGGACAGGCGTGACGGAATAAGATTTTCCAGCCCATATCGCGTGAAATTCCCTGCATTAAACTCAGCTGTCAGTGCCCATGGCCTGGAAATAACAGGCTAAAAACACGCAGAAGAAAGGAAGCCACTTGGGTATGACAAATGAAATGCTACATAGATGTTCCTAAAACAACTGAAGAGTTTTTGGCAAAACAACCATAGTCTGCGAGATACAAACATGAGTTCTCCAAAAACAAATCCTTAGCCTGTTTACCAGTAGCTACGAGATTATCTTTGGTACTCTTTGTACACTATAAAGTGAAGCACATACTACGACACTCCAAAATATGAACAGCTCAGTAAAAACAACCATAGTCTGTGAGATAGGAAGCTCTTAAATATGAGTTCAGCAAAAATAACTGTTGACCACAGTATTTTCAGCAAAAATTACCATTCTCACTGTATTTTCTGGAAAAATAACTATTAAACTCAGTATTTTCAGGAAAAATAACCATTATACACACCATTTTCAGGAAAAATAACCATTATACACACCATTTTCAGGAAAAATAACCATTATACACACCATTTTCAGGAAAAATAACCATTATACACACCATTTTCAGGAAAAATAACCATTATACACACCATTTTCAGGAAAAATAACCATTATACACACCATTTTCAGGAAAAATAACCATTATACACACCATTTTCAGGAAAAATAACCATTATACACACCATTTTCAGGAAAAATAACCATTATACACACCATTTTCAGGAAAAATAACCATTATACACAGTCCCGCCTACTTATCACTCTTACCAATGTCCCTACTTACATGGATGAATGCTAAGCTCTTTCTATTCACACCCAGGGCAGTTTTTACTCTAGGCTCAATCTTAAGAGTTCTATTACTTACTACTTTTCAGGATTATCTCTATCTACATAACGTCTACGATAAATGAACACGCTGAATTCTAGGAACACCTTGAGCTAATGGTATTCTGGTCGACTGAGTATCATCGTAACCTAGCTACACTTGCCTGACTAATTGCCTTTATCTCAACCCTTAACACGGAGGTTCGCTAATGACTCCCATTTCCTCACAACATTTTATATTGCCTAGTTAATGACTATAAGTCATGATTCTTACATTATGCATTGGTGTTAACAAATGAAAACTATTTACTTACCTACCTACAGTTTGTTCAACAGTTCATGGTCCCTGGCAGGAATGGGGCGAGTCAGCACGTCAGTGAACAATTCCAGGTACACAGCAATATCTGAAGCTTAACTAGTAGGTATCTCTAGAAGTCCTTACGGTAGTAGTGCCAATCTTGGAATGCGTATTCAGGCTAGATCAAAGTAAAGAAGTCACTCAAAATAGCGAAACTTAAATGTTACTTTAATTTAGTGCATTATATTTAGCTTATAAAAAGTAGACGATGCATTCAACTACTTCGTTTTTCTGTCCTGATCATTTTCTGCCGTTTCGACATTTTTCAGAAACCTGCCAGTCTTTTATGGTCGCAAGTGATACCCTGGAGCGTCATATTGTAAGGATAAGTCACCTGTCACCCAAGCTAGTTCTATGGGGTTGAGATCTCACACGTATGGGGACAAGCAAACGACAGTGTGACCAAATGAAACCTAAAATACGTCCCCTTTAAAAACGTACTTAGATTTGTTTGTTTCAATCATCCTAAAAGATATGTTTTACAGATCATAGCAAATTTTACACCATTCCTAGGTGGAGGTTTACCTAGTTCTACACTACCTTTTTTCTTTAATTCCTACATAACTCGTACGATTTTACAACGAAATTAGCAATGAGTAAACAGCGCGAATAACACTGGAGGTAAGTTGGCAATGTAGCCAGCAGCAATGTTTACGAGGAAGATTACAAAACTCGGGTTACAGTACGGGGAATATCTCTCCCCTCCCCTTCATTCTCCAAAGGCCATGAGCTGGTGAACAGTCAGTGTCATTTCTTTATAAAATTACAAATCTTATCCTTTAACAACATCCTATATTGATGTTTCAGTGAACCGTATGGAAGGATCTCACCACGGTCTCAGCGGGAGAGCGCCGATAAGGAAAATAGATGATTCTAGATTCAGGCTGTTGCGTCCAACTTTTAAATTCCGATAAAGGTTTCCAGTAAGAGAAGTTTTGGTTTGAGTCTCGGTACAATAAGTTTTAAGGCATTGTTTGATGTTGGTAAACAAAGAGTTTCCGAGAACAAGATGAGGAAGGAAGCAAGTGCTGAATCAACATGTGCTCAGGCAGGCAGGCAGCCCTTTAAGAAAACACGTATACAACACCACATTAGGCTTGTGTGTGTGTGTATGTTGAAATACTCACGTCGAGAAACAATGTGGTTAACCAAGCAATGCTTGACATTCGTTTTAATGCATTGTAGGTTAGTACTAAACATAAATGCAACCATAAAATATCACTTCTACGCCGTGAATATTTAATGCTACCTATCGCTTTTAAAGCTAACATCTGTGACATTTCAAAAATCTGCAATGTGCCTGAATCATTTAAAATTTTAATGCAGCAAAGCCATTTGAATAAATAATATGTCACGCTTATCTTCTGAAACACCTAATTGAAATTCAAAACCTAAAAAAAAAAAAAAAAAAAAAAAAAAAAAGCCACACACAGTAATTTTAGTAATCACTCCACGAGCACCAACAAATAGACCAATCACTTCCCAATTTGAAATTTTGTATTTGTCTCTTAAATAAGGAATGCAAGGCTCATACTGTAGTTTTCTTTCCTTTATCAATCTCCTTAATTTGGTCTACATTCTTTTTTTTCAAATCTGATTGTAGGGTCAATAATTAGTCCCCTATTTTGTTGCCTGTCAAAGATAATTACGTCTGTTCTTTCATTAAAATAAGGTTAGAAAACGTGTTGCCAACGAAAATGTCACAACGTATACGTTTCAATAAATCGTGATTGACTATTTCTGAATATAAAAATCTCCACATAATATTTTCACGAAGTAATATCTTCTAAACTTAAGCGAACAAGAAATATGTATATATGTCACCAAGTATAACATAATTGCCAATTCCTTATAGCAGTAACGTGAAAATCAAATGCCTTGTCATGGCCAAAGGCTTTGAGCGATAGTCAAATGTTTTAAAGCTGGTCGCCATATGAAGGCCTTGAAATTACGTTCGCTTTGCACAGCTAAGATATAAAAAAGTGAATTATGACCTTCCATTTCAGAAAAGTATAAGTGCTAAAAAGCTCACACAAATAACAAGGAATATCTCCGAAATGGTTCATTCAATAAAAAATATTTGGACATAAATTGTGTTTTAAGGAGATCTGCATATGTTGTACAGTAAGATTTGATAAAGTCATAAAGAGTAAACAGGACTACATAGGCTATAGCCAGATAATTCAAGATATATATTTCATTTGTCATCAAAATATCTTAAACATATGACATTTTAATCAAAATCGTTAGAGCCATAATCGAAAAAGGTTCCATGGGAAGGGTAGTTTAGAGTGGAGGAATTTTCTTCGAAATCTTGATGTCGCATCCCTGAAAGATATTAAACTTAAATACCAACTTTGGTTTTTAACACACTTTTACTTTTTGAGTTATGCTGCTCACAGACAGACACCGACAGACACACACACACACACACACACACACACATACACACACACACACACACACACACACACACACACACACACACGCACGCACGCACACACACAAACACACACGGACCTTTTTCTAAAAGAGCTTTCTTGTATTTAGGGGGCCTTAAAACATATATTTCCGGTGAAATCTCGACGTCGAAATTTTAGATGGGATACAGTACTTCCCCTACTTACTATAAACAGTAGAGAAAGTAAAAAAGAAATCTTTAGGAAAAGATTATGTGTATGTATGCGTGTCAGTGCGTGTCTGCGTGTGACTTTGTGTACGTGTTCCTATTTGGTGGGTGTGTGTGTGTGTGTGTGTGTGTGTGTGTATGTGTGTGTGCGTGTGTGTGTGTGTGTGTGTTCTATATGCTTGTGTGTATGTGTATGTGTGTGTCTGTGTGTCTATGTGGTTGTCTGTGTATATGCGTGTACGTGTGTGTCTTTGTGTACATGTGCCTGTCTGTGTGCAAGGTGTGCGGGTGTGTGAACAAACTCAAAAACGAAAAGTCGTTTAAATACTAAACTTGGTATTTAAGTTCAGCATCTTCCAAAGATGTGACACGACGATTTCAAGAAAATTCACCTACCCCATACTATCCTTTACATGGAACATTTTAAAGGATTTTGACTTTCTCAACAACGGCTCTAACGATTTAGGTTGAAAACCATATGTTAGGACATTTCCATAACAAATCTAGAGTGCCTGTATCTTGAATTTTCTGGGAATTTCCTGTGAAGTTTTCTTCATTCTGGACGACTGACATAACTGGTAAACTATAAAAGACAAAATCTTACCTCACAAAAAGTAGATCTCGTTAAAGCACACAATTTATGTCGAATAAAAGCCTTTTTTGTAGAAACAGCCATTTCCAAGATACTTCTTGTTGTTGGTCTAAGTTTTCAAGTACTTACATTTTTTTCAAACACGAAGTCGATTTTAGAGTAATCGCAGAGTGACCAAATCTTAAAACATTGCACTCGCTTAAACTTATTGCATTCCCATATTCCCTTTGTACCTATAAGTAAATTTGTAATAAAACCATTTCTAGATTTATCCCCATTAACATAAAGTAGAAAAACAAACAAATATTTTTAAGAACAGTTCGTGCAAAAGTGACTAGAGAAAGTCATGTGAGCGCACACATCAGATTTTTTGCAGGTAGGTTGTCCATCAAGGTACATACCTATTTTGCTAGAATGATTTAATTATTGAGTAACAGGTGGACAGGAGCTTTTTCTGAGTGAAAACGTTATAGGTATGGTGACTTTTAGTTTAATTTACTTTCTACGTTTTAAGCCAGAATTCTCTATTAACTAGTTGGTCTTGTACAAGTTGCGGAGCATATTTGGACCTTCGTGAATTGAAGGATTAGTTATGTCATCTGCAAACATTGCTAAGGTGGTGTTTGGATTTGTTGGTAGGTCAGCAGTGTATAAGATATAGACAGAGAATTGGTCCTAAGACGCTACCCTGCGGTATGCCTGACTTGATAGGATAAACCGCTGAAAGGCCTTCTTGGAGGCTTTAATGATTAACCATGATCACGTTTGGAATGATGTTGAGCTTTGTCCTTCCTTTGGCAATGGCCATGTCTGTTAGTTAAGCCCTCGTGTTTCTGAGCTCTTCAAATGGAGTGCAATCCCCGCACTACGCAGTTTCAATGACACATCAGCCACCCCTGCAGCTATGGGTTAATGGTCCGGATGTATTGTGTACAGAATTTTGAAACATGGTGCTTTCCACGAAAAGATACACTTCCATACAATCTAGCCATCTCGGTTTCCCAATTTACAGAAAAATATGAGGGTTGAGGGCAAAAAGTGCCGCCCGCCCGCCCGGATGTGGTCGGTTTTCGAGCTTGTTGATCACCAGTAATTGGCGAGGGGCACACGAACTGTCCGGTCACCTTTGTCGGACCCTGGGACCTCACACACTCCCACCTTCCTGAGTATCTGTCTAAACGCTCACGTGGATGGCCTAAGTCACTCACATCATCAAATTTATCTCTTATTTTGTTCTAATGACTTTTAAGAGTTCGGCGCAATAGGAACTAAAAATCTCAAAATAGGCACATATATAGACACTATCAGTGAGATAAGCACTGAAGTAGACATTCATTCACTACTTAATAACACTTTATGGCATTGATAGAATAATATAGAAAATATCTGATGTGCAACATTCACATAATTTTCTCTATTCATTCTTGTAAGAACTATTCTTACAAATACTTCTTCTGTCTACTTCATGTTAATACTCATCATTTGTAGAAATGGCTTTATTACATATTTTCTTGTAGGTACAATGGGAATAAGAGAATACAGTAAGTGATAGTCAAATCTTTTAAGAGCTGGTCGCTATATGAGGGCGTTTACATCCCATTCTTTTTGGATGGAACAGGGCATACAATAGCGAATAACAATTTCCTATTTCAGAAACGTGTTTTAAAATACAAATTAATAACAAGGTAGCTGTCGAAAAGGGTTATCTCCATAAAAGATTGTATTAGACATAAATTGTACGCTTTAGGAGATTGTGTAAGATTTTGTGTATCTCTTACAGTTTTGCAGTTATAGAAAAGTCATTCAGAATGAAACGACGTTTCCACAAAATGCAAGATATTAATTTTATTTCTCATGAAAACGTTTGAAGTATGGCATTTTAATGAAAATCGTTTTAATGAACTATTTTTAAGAAAGTCAACTTTTATATGTAAAGAGTGGTCTGAATTGGTAGGATTTTCTGCAAGTCTTCATGTAACATCCTTGGAAGACGCTGAACTTATATACGAAGTTTGGTATTTAATCACTTTTCGTTGTTGAGTTATGCTGTTAACACACACGCACACACATACACACACAAACACACCTTTTTCATAAATGCTTCTTTTTACTTTCTCTACTGGTAAGTAGGGTATTAAGTATTGTATTCCACCCAAAAATTCGATGTCGAAATTTCACCAGAAATATGTTTTGAGGCACCCTGAATCCAAAAAAAGCATTTTTAGAAAAGGTCCGTGTGTGTGTCTCTGTGTGTGTGTCGACAGCATAACTTAAAAACGAAAAGTCGGTTAAAAACCAAAGTTGGTATTTAAGTTTAATGACTTTCAAGGATGCGACACGAAGATTTTAAAGAAAATAACCCCACCCTAAACTACCCTTTACATGGAAGATTTTTCGAAAATTTTGATTTTCTTGAAAATGGCTCTAACGATTTTGATTAAAATACCATATTTTGAGATATTTTTATGATAAATGAAATGTATATCTTGAATTTTCTGGCTATAGCCCCTGTAGGAGGACTTTTGCATAACTGGTAAACCGTTAGAGATAGACCAAATCATACTATACAAAAAATGTAGATCTTGCTAAAATACACAATTTATGTCTCAACAAATTTTCTTGTAGGGTGAACCATTTCGGAGATATTCCTTGTTATGTGTGTGAGTTTCGGAAAACTTGAGAACTTTCGTGAAATGGGTCATCGTTGTTCATTTTTTTAAATGTTAAGTGTGCAAAGACAACAGAATCTCAAAGCTTTAAAACATTTGACTGTCGCACAAAGCCTTCTGTATTCTAATATTCCCCTTGTACCTACAAGGAAATTAACAATTAGATAAGTTGTACAAATGTTTATCTTAACTAACACGAATAAGATAAAGGAATAAAAGTTTGTAAGAATGGTTAGTACAAGAGTAGAAAAGTCATGTGAGTGCAACACATCAGATTTCGTTTTTGAGTTATGCTGTCCACAGACTGACAGACTGACACACATACACACACGGACCTTTTTCTAAAAATGCTTTTTTTTTAGATTCAGGGTGCCTCAAAACATAATTCCGGTGAAATCTCGACATCGAATTTTTGGGTGGAATACAGTACTTCCCCTACTTACCAGTAGAGAAAGTAAAAAGAGAGAAAGATTTAAGGAATTAAATAAAACAACCTCTTTGCAACCATCTATGATGGTTTGATCTGCACTTCAAGAGCAGTTCATGTAAGGACAATTCTTTGAGATATGGGCAATTTAAGTGAAGTTAAAAAGTATTCCATTTTAGCGTATAACGGTTGGATAGACAATTAAACACTTGAGTGAACGGTTTGTTGTACACAGTTGGGGTTACAATAATTCCTGCTGTTGTAAGTTATACGCCAAGGCTGGATGTGAACAAAACAGGTATAATGAATTCTAGAGTCGATGAGGGGCGAGGAGAGAAAATCTTCACTCCACGGTAATTGGCCATTTGCATTTCGCGCGAGAGAGCAGATTTATGTATGTGGCGGGGTTATTTTTAGCAAAGTTTCTGTCTTTTAAACAATTAATGGCTTCCAAGTTGCTCTTGTATAACTCCATACATCATGATCGGCTTCTGGAAAAGGAAATCGCTACTTCCGAAGCCAAATCGTTACACAGGTGTTATTATAAGAGACATACATCAGCCGCGAACATGCATTTAAATGCTGTTTACTGGTTTTTCAAGGTTAGCCTTCCAACATCTGCGCAGAGCAGTTGTATGAACTCGCGACATCTTCCAAAATGGGTAGGTACACGCTTTGCACGCAATGTTTACTCTTTCTACCTGTAATTACTAGGTATAAAAGGTATTGTATTCTACCAAAACATTCAATACCAAGATTTCACTGGAAATATACCTTTTAACACAGCTGATAGCAAATGCCTGTGTAATGTCTGTATGAATAAAACTTGTTCAAGTAAAAAACTACTGTCTTCCAAGTATGCGAAACTATACTCCATCCAGCCTTAGAGTCGCCCCTTGTATCCCTCCGCGATAACCTGATGTTATCACCTGCGACTAACACAAAACAAACACCACGTGCACTCATACCTCGTATTTATGTTGCAACAGAACGATATTTATTCAGAAATATTAGAAATATCGCGTTACATTTAAGTAGTCATTACCAGGGTTATCGTACATCTTGAAAACTCACAGATAGTCGCCGATATTTAAGGTACTATATTTTATGGTGTGCTTTGGTTTCGGCGTATTGCGAGTTCGTTGTTGATGGCTTGTGTTTACATCAAGTGTGGATCTAACGGTGGAACGATTATAAGATTTTCCAAGAAATTTAATCTCAAACTAGCATTTACACCTAAACGTCTTGGAAAATTTTGATTTTCGCAAGAACGGCCGTAACGGTTTTGATTAAAATACTATAAGTTTAAGATATTGTAATGTCAAATGAGAAATATGTTGAATTTTCTGAGAATGACCTCTGAAGCCCTCTTCATTCTGAATGACTTTTGCATAACCGTTAAACCGTATGAGATAAACATAATATTACTACACAAAAATTATAGGTGTTAAGGCAAACGATTTACGCCAAATACTTTTTATCTGGAATTAACGAATTCCAAGGTATTTCTTTATATATACTTTTTTATATTAACGTCGTTCAACATAATGCCACACCGAATGATGAATGAATGAAATGAGTGAAATGGTGTTCAATGAGCCCGGAATCTGAGTGTTGTTCAAAAACAGATTTTCAAGATTAGTCTTTCAACATCTGTGCAGAGCAGATATATTTATTATATACTATCATAAGACTGCACCACCTCATAAGGCTCAACATCTTCAACAGTGGCTTAAAGACAATTTTCCCGAGTTTATAACGCACCAAGATTGGCCATCGTGAAGCACATATCTGAATTTGCTGGCACAGAAATCTGGAGGCCCTAAAACGAAATTTGAAGCGAACTGTATAGAATTTGGATATGTCATACGTGCTGCTATGTGTGTGGCCTACAAAGGAGGACATCTTGAGCAACTATCTGTTCTTTGTATTTATTACTAGTAGATATGAAGCCATACGACATTATTGGGCTGGGAGGGTTGAAGGAGAGGGTCCTCCCCGTGCTTGGTTGTGTCATTTCTCGCTTTCTCTTGGCAGTACTTTTGAAATCTGGAACCCTAGGGACTTTCGCACGCCTCTGTGGCCTGTCACCGTGTGGCTTGTAGGCTCCTGTGATCCCTTCATCTGGGTGGTAAGAACCACAATAGATCTATGTAGCTCGCAGTGCGCAAGGTGTTCCCTTTGGTATATAACCTGTAGGCAGTTAAAATACCAGTAGGTAGTCTTAAAGGATGGGGAGAATCTTCACTTTGCATCATTAAAAGATGCTGGATTTATTTTCCCCTCTGAATTATACTATAACGTCTTCATGGAAACTCAGAAGTATAGGTAATTTTCTGTGAAATATAAATAATTTAGTATAGGTGAGATAAGATAACTTGTGCAGCAGAGAAAGTGGTTACAGCTCGTGTCTTCTGATCAGCTAATGAATGGTGCTCCGCTTCACAACTTAAGTCGTATGTTGCTTGAAGAATCACGACAGGGGAACATATGTTGTTTATTTACTGGAAAGCTCTCAATTAGCATGGTAATCAACAAGTCGGGCCATCTGGACCCTAAAACATTCCAGCATAAAATGATTCCTGACAGACTTGGTGAGTAAACATATGCAGCAAGTCTCTCTCCCACGAGGACTGGTGGTGTGTTATTTACTCAGTGCCTGCCGGTGAGATTTCAACATTTACTAACTATAATCCTTCCAGCCCAAGAATGGGTCCTAACTAGCCTCATTCGGTTGAGGTTGACAGTTGTATATTATGACAGCACAAGTCTGGTACTAAATTCAACGGCGAGCTGGAAGGTATTGCCCCACTCCAACCTTTTTTTTTTTTTTTTTTTTTTTTTTTCATTTTTTCTCTATGCTAGTCATCAAACGCATTTTAAATACATTTATAGGAGAGCTTCAGCAATATATTACAATACTAGGGCAACACTGAACAATTTTAGAATGCCGTGATTCTAAAAACAAATGACATTTGTTTATGTTTGACAGCCACTTTCTAATGTTTTTAGGGTTAATTACCGTGCAGTTACTTCGATTTGCTTTAAACGTTTCTTCCTATCCTCATTTAAAGATTTTGTATTCACCGAAAAATGATTTTAATTAGAAAATATTTCCGGACAATGATGTTTTTACGATTTTTAACGTCTAAACAATGTGAAGATCGCTTTAGAAATGCATTTGGTGAAGAAGGAGCATCCAAGGTAACACTTTATAATTGGTGCAGGGAATTCAAAATAATCCGTTTTTTTTTCTTAGTGGTAAATTTCGTGGACATCCAAGAACTGCTGTTACTGATGAAAATATTGCCGCTGTTCGAGCAATGCTTGAAGAAGTTCGACGGACATACGAATTTATTCGGGTGACATTGGAGATTAGTATGACTGAAATTGAAAACATTTTACATCAACAGTTAAACGTGTGAAAACTTTATTGCGGATGGACTCTACATAAACTAGCTTTCGAACAGAAACAACAAATTAGTACAGAAAAACGAGAAATTCCAAGGCAGCACTTCAAATTGGGTTTGGAATATCGTTGACGAAGCGGCGTCAGGGCGGGTTTTCTCCGGGTGCTCCGGTTTCCCCCGCCATCTCATTCCACCGGTGCTCCATCTTCATTCCATGTATCATCAGTGTCACCGCCTGCGGTGCCGTAGTAGTAAAAGCGGCCGTTAAACACAACAACAACAACAACGAACAGAACCTATAATCGCTCCACCCTTAGATCCGCACTTGAAGTAAACACAACTAACTCGCGGTATGCCAAAACCGAAGCACACCATAACATATAGTACCTGAAATATTGGCAATTATCTGAGTTTTCAAAATATATAACACTGGTGAAGACTACCTGAATGTAACGCGATAGCAGCGATATTCCTGAAGCTCCCGAGTAAATATCGTTATGTTGCGTCATAAACACGAGGTATGAGCCCACGTGGAGTTTGGCTGTATTAGTCGCAGGTAATATGAACACCGGGTTATCGCGGAAGGATACAAGGTGCGGATCTAAGGCTGGATGGAGTATAAGCCTACAAGAGTCCGGCGAATTGTCAGTGCTGGTAAGAAGACGGTTGCTAGCGTTTTCTAAGCTACTGTACCAAGTGCCATTCATTACTGCATATCTATTTGCTACAAAGTTTTGAAAAGATAAGTGAAGAACGCCCAAAATGAAAAATATTACATCATGACAACGCATCGTCGCATACAGCAAAATTAACAACGGAGTATCTGGATGCCCTAAAGGTCAGCACCGTGGAGCCTCCACCATACAACCCTGACCTGGAACTCTGTGATGTATTTTGTTTCCCAAAATTAAAGATAAACTGCGTTGAATCACCTTTTCGTCATCAGATGCAGCAGTGGGACCTGGTCTCTGAAGTACCTCAGGAAGAGTGGCAGCAATTGCCTTGCAGCGTATTGATGTTCAAGTGGAATATTAAAAAAAAAAAAAAAAAAAAAAAAAAAAAAAAAAAAAAAAAAAAAAAAAAATAATGAAATCATCAACATTTTTGGAAGTGATATTATTAGATCAGACGATACTATTTTAACTCTCCCAAGATCAAATCCAACAATGATTTATATGTATTGACAATGTTTATGTTCTTGGTATCGAAAGTTATGCTAATTTATGCTTACATGCCACTCTAATGGACTAAATTACGAGTATCCACCTCTTCATAACGATACTGCAATCCACCAATCAAAGGTGCACCAGTTCATAATGACACTGCTAGCCACCAATCAAAGGTGCACGGGTTCATAACGATACTGATATCCACCAATTAAAGATGTACCAGTTCAGAATGACACTGCTAATCCAACAATCAAAGCTGCATCTGTTCTTAACGACATTGCTAAACACCAATCAAAAGATCCTCGTATAGCAATCAATACTTCGCCGTCTGCGCATACTGACACGCAGCTGAAAGCGAAACTATCGATTCCCGTATATGAAATACAGGTACTCTGTTTGTTTAGTAATTAGTTTTAATGTTGTAAATAAAATTCTAATAAATTCAATTTGTCTTGTCGGTTTTGAAAGTCTGCCTTTTTAAAGGCAATAGCACATATACTCTCTGTATTTGTGTCAAGGCCACATATCAATAAAAGTTGAAGGCGCAACTGTCGTTTCTCATATGCACAATAGAATAACAAATAGGTGCACGGTTACAAAGTCGCACACCAGTGAGAATAACATGCAGCATAGAAATGTTTTGAGCTTGATGGTCGAGCATAACAGTCGTATGAAGCTTGAGTAGTATAATGGCAACTAAGCCTGCTCGTTTGCATATTATGAAACTAACTCGCTACCGCTCGTTTCATAAAATTTACTAGTATCTTAATTGCTGCCATTATGCTCTAGTTGCATAATATACCATTATTTCACTGCAGATAGTCATATTATGTAATACAGAAATTACAAATTACGAATGCGACGAGCTCTCCCAACATAACGTCACGGATCCTTGGATCAGACTTTTATTATTATCTATTATCTATTATTATTATTATTATTATTATTATTATTATTATTATTATTATTATTTATATTATTATTGTTATTATTGTTATTGTTATTATTATTATTATTATTATTATTATTATTATTATTATTATTATTATTATTATTATTATTATTATTTATTTATTTATTTATTTATTTATTTATTTATTTATTTATTTATTTATTACAGTTTCACGGGTGATCAGCCGTGTGAGGTTTAAAAACATTGAGCTTTCGGCCATTGTAAACTCTATAAGCAATAACTCAATAAGCAATCCGGAAATAACCATGTATACATGCCAATATAACAATTAGAAACCAATTATTTGAGTTGCGTTTAAGCGAAATTACTATTAAAATATTATAATTATTCGCCGTCTGTATTATTTGTGGTACATGCAGCACAATAACGAACTATTTTCATTCGCTTCAAAGGCGTGCTGAGGCAATGACATGTGCATTTGTTTACCCCTTTCTTGGGCCCATATAATAAATTCCCACAATCTGAATTGAAAACCACGCAAAAAGTCTTTCATCATATTCAAATATTGGACACAGTACCGTCTTCCACTCGCAATCAGTCCGGGAAATATTAGTATCTATTTTAAAAATGCTGATGGTCACATTCACGTGACTTTATCTACTCTTTAATAAACTGTTCTTACAGAAGCTTATTCTTCTGTCTACTTCATATTAATGTGATAAACATTTGTAGAAATGATTTTATTGCATATTTCTTATATCAGAAGCAATTTCAAAATTTTAATAAAGACATTATGTGGCAGAAAGTGTTACAAATTGTAAAAGTGGGGTCGATGGCCGGCCATGTCTACTCTAGGATAGGTTGTCACCACACGGCACTTCCCCATTGCCGCTTGTGTGAGTATAATGAGATGGTAGCACTGCGATGCGGCCATTGTTGTGGCCTGCCTTGAACCGCCGAGAGATTGGATTCGGTACTCCAAGGTTCCTTCAAACGCAGTTACATATTTTCTGTTTCACTGGAATCGCTGTAACAAAATACTCGACGGCGCTTAGTCAAGCTTCGGCGTATTTCCCCCTCTCGCCTCCTCTCATAATCTTC